>CM059579.1:62259262-62559549 GCA_030386875.1 Morinoia aosen | reverse complement strand
CCCCCTCATGCCCACCATCCCTATCCTTCCATTCCCCCCATCCCACCATACCCTCCATCCCACCATCCTCTATACCCCATGCCCATGATCCCTCTCATACCCCCATACCCCATCCCTCAATTCCCCCATGCCTTCAATGCCTCCATCCCACCATCTCTCAAATACCCCCAGACCCCTTTTCTCCCCCACCCCCATATATCCCCCCCCCCCACACACACACACACACACCGCCCTCTCGGGAAATGACATAGGAGCGCTCGCGAGATCGGAAAAAATAATGCGAGTTCATCGATGAGTTCTGCGTTAGATATGGGCGTGTTATGGGCATGTTATGGGCCTGGTTATGGGCATGTTATGGGCATGTTATGGGCATGTTACGGGCATGTTATGGGCATGTTATGGGCATGTTATGGGCATGGTTATGGGCATGTTATGGGCATGTTATGGGCATGTTATGGGCGTGTTATGGGCGTGTTATGGGCATGTTATGGGCATGTTATGGGCGTGTTATGGGCATGTTATGGGCCTGGTTATGGGCATGTTATGGGCATGATTAGGTACGTTTGCGTAGCAACTTTAAAAGGAATGATAAAGCAAAGAAGTATTTTAAAAACATTTAGATCGAACGTTTCGAGCACTAGGCTCATTCTCAACGAAATCTGCAAATACAAAGACACAACTTAACCACAGTTCACAAATAAAATTTATATATTGACAGGCAAAAGTAGAATTTCAAAATGGACAGCAATGAAATAAGAAGGCGGTGAGCAAGGTTTCTAACACTTACTACGCTGACGCTATTCAGAAACACGGACAAAAGTTAGCGGTTTACAATTTTTAGTTGATATGAGCTCTGCATGTCATTTAACGGAGGTTGTAATTTATGTATGTACAATGACTCTAATATTCGGAGGTCAAACTAGCTGAACATGAATCCAGTATTTTAAATTGATCACTATTAATGACTTGATCACATGAGGCATTGCAGTGCTCCCTTATGCTAGAATGAGACGGAGAACCTAATATCCGACCGGTACGATGACTCCGTCCAGCATGCTCAGCTATCCGTATATACAGTGCTCGCTGGGTTGAACCAACGTACTGAGATGCGCAATGCGCACAACGGAAATCATAGACGTCGGAAGATCGCATGCTTTTAGGAAGTACATCTTTAAATCGAAAAAATGAACTAATTGTACTTTTATTAACCAGTATAATGCGTAACGAAACTTCAGGAAAATATTTAGAAATGAGATTAGTGAGTTCTAGTTTTAATTTTACCGACTGATGACCGAAGTATGGAAAAACACAATAGACTTGAGAAACAGTTTGACTAAAAACAGGAGAAGGGTCATAAACATTCGACAGAAATTTACCGATTGATCGGGAGATTAGATTAGATGGAAACCCATTTGAGATGAAATACGATTTCAGAAACATAAATTCATGATGAAGATTGTCAAAGTTGGAACACACTTTATAAGCGCGTGACACGAGTATTGATAGGCTATTGATTTTAAACCGTTTTGAACAGAAAATAAAAAAACTTGAGCCCAGACCAGTGAAAGTTTGCTTTCGATACACAGAAGTAGAAAATTTATTATTGGTGCGGTATACACAGACATCAAGAAAATTTAGACGGTTTTCGCGTTCAGATTCAAAGGTAAATTTAATATTAGGATGTTGAGCATTTAGGGGATGTTGAGGATGTTAAGCATTTAATATTAGGATGTTGAGCATTTAGCATGCCCATGTTATGGGCATGTTATGGGCATGTTATGGGCATGTTATGGGCATGTTATGGGCATGTTATGGGCATGGTTATGGGCATGGTTATGGGCATGGTTATGGGCATGGTTATGTGCATGGTTATGGGCATGTTATGGGCATGTTATGGGCATGTTATGGGCATGTTATGGGCATGTTATGGGCATGGTTATGGGCATGTTTATGGGCATGTTATGGACATGTTATGAGCATGTTATGGGCATGGTTATGGGTATGTTATGGCATGTTATGGGCATGTTAAGGGCATGGTTATGGGCATGGTTATGGGCATGTTATGGGCATGTTATGGGCATGTTATGGGCATGGTTATGGGCATGGTTATGGGCATGTTATGGGCATGTTATGGGCATGTTATGGACATGTTATGGGCATGTTATGGGCATGTTATGGGCATGGTTATGGGCATGGTGATGAGAATGGTGATGGACATGGTTATGGGCATGTTATGGGCATGTTATGGGCATGTTATGGGCATGTTATGGGCATGTTATGGGCATGGTTATGGGCATGATTATGGACATGTTATGGGCATGTTATGGGCATGTTATGGACATGTTATGGGCATGTTATGGGCATGATATGGGCACGTTATGGGAATGTTATGGGCATGTTATGGGCATGTTATGGGCATGTTATGGGCGTGTTATGGACATGTTATGGGCATGTTATGGGCATGTTATGGGCATGTTATGGGCATGTTATGGGCATGGTTATAGGCATGTTTATGGGCATGTTATGGATATGTTATGAGCATGTTATGGGCATGGTTATGGGTATGTTATGGCATGTTATGGGCATGTTATGGGCATGGTTATGGGCATGGTTATGGGCATGTAATGGGCATGTTATGGGCATGTTATGGGCATGGTTATGGGCATGGTTATGGCTATGTTATGGGCATGCTATGGGCATGTTATGGACATGTTATGGGCATTTTATGGGCATGTTATGGGCATGGTTATGGGCATGGTGATGGGCATGGTTATGGACATGGTTATGGACATGTTATGAGCATGTTATCGGCATGTTATGGGCATGTTATGGGCATGTTATGGGCATGGTTATGGGCATGATTATGGACATGTTATGGGCATGTTATGGGCATGGATATGGGCATGGTTATGGACATGTTATGGGCATGTTATAGGCATGTTATGGGCAAGTTATGGGCATGGTTATGGACATGTTATTGGCATGTTATGGGCATGGTTATGGACATGTTATGGACATGTTATGGGCATGGTTAGGGACATGTTATGGGCATGTTATGGGCATGGTTAGGGACATGTTACAGGCATGTTATGGGCATGTTATGGGCATGTTATGGGCATGGTTAGGGACATGTTATGGGCATGTTATGGACATGTTATGGGCATAGTTATGGACATGTTATGGGCATGTTATGGGCATGGTTATGGACATGTTATGGGCATGTTATGGGCATGTTATGGGCGTGTTATGGGCGTGTTATGGGCATGGTTATGGGCACGGTTATAGGCATGGTTATGGCCATGTTATGGGCATGTTTTTGGACAGTTTTGGGCATGTTATGGGCATGTTATGGGCATGTTATGGGCATGTTATGGGCATGTTATGGGCATGGTTATGGTCATGGGTATGGGCATGTTATTGGCATGTTATGGGCATGTTTTGGGCATGTTTTGGGCATGTTATACGCATGTTATGGGCGTTTTATGGGCATGTCATAGGCATGTTATGAGCATGTTATGGGCATGGTTATAGGCATACTTATGGGCATGATTATATGCATGGTTATGGATATGTTATGGGCATGTTATGGACATGTTATGGGCATGGTTATGGACATGTTATGGGCATGTTATCGGCATGGTTATGGACTTGTTATGGGCATGTTATGGGCATGTTATGGGCATGTTATGGGCATGTTATGGGCATGTTATGGGCATGTTATGGGCATATTATGTGCATGTTATGGGCATGGTTATGGGCGTATATGGGCATGTCTAAAAAAGCCTTTTTAAAATTGTAAATTGCAACCCATTTTTCGTAAGCCGTGATAACAAGTTAAACCCATAAAACCCTTAAAATTTCGACGCCCTACGCTCCAGGAAGTCGTCACATAACCGTTTTGCATTTTGAGCCTCTACCAGCAGCGTCTTGGACAAGCGGCGCAGAAGGATAAGCACTGCATCTTTCAACCCCATTCCTGCACGGCACAATTTGTTCATCCCCGGGAATTTTCATCATTTAAGTGTCGCAGAGAAATCGTACGCCATGTCAGCTGAGTAGAGGTCAACCTCTGCGCGGCCTGCGTTGGGCAGCCGCTGATCCTGGAGGCCTCCACTGCACCTGCTCCCTGTGCGCCGTAGACCCGCTAGTTCAGACGTAAGTCGAACTCGTGAAAACTTGCCTTCGATGTCTGACGTGGCCTACACTTGGCTAGCTTCGGTGAACCTGGGTTAGGGTAAACTTACAAATCCGGCTTACGATGTGGGTGTTCCCGAACTAAGCAATAGCATTGTTAATGTATCAAGGCCCGGGTGCGTGCTCCCTGATCAAATACTTCAGTGTGATCTGTAGGTGTGCCAATGGTGCCATAATCGTATTTCAAATCTTTGTGTTGAACATAGGATATACCTAAAAATTAGTTTATACTATTTTATTCAAATGTATGTGAAACGTGTAGGTGTGATATAAATGAAATTACCTGTGTAAGAAGTATATTTAATTGATTTGGGGATTTAATTGATTTGGGGATTTAATTGATTTGGGGATTTAATTGATTTGGGGATTTAATTGATTTGGGGATTTAATTGATTTGGGGATTCAATTGATTTGGGGATTCAATTGATTTGGGGATTCAATTGATTTGGGGATTCAATTGATTTGGGGATTCAATTGATTTGGGGATTCAATTGATTTGGGGATTCAATTGATTTGGGGATTTAATTGATTTGGGGATTTAATTGATTTGGGGATTTAACTGATTTGGGGATTTAATTGATTTGGGGATTTAATTGATTTGGGGATTTAATTGATTTGGGGATTTAATTGATTTGGGGATTTAAGGCTCTAAGCGTGTAAGTGGTTGTAACGTCTGCTTTGCTCAGCCCTGTTTCTGCGTTTTTCAGGCAGCAGCTGTCAGACCGGCCCGCCATCCGAGGTGCTCTACATTCGCGCCGCCTGCCCTCGAGCTTTTAGAACAATTTTAACAAGAGAATCTATTCGTGCTATTAAATCTATTAATTCGCAATTCTCTGATGAAATCATTTAACTTACCTTTTTTCTGTATCCTCTTTATTATGGTTTGAATACACAGAAAGCCTAATCAGGAAACTATTACGGAAAAGTTTCTCAATGAGAGATTTTTTTCTACAGGGCATGGTTATGTACATGTTATGGGCACGTTATGGGCATGTTAAGGGCATGGTTATGGGCATGGTTATGGGCATGTTATTGGCATGTTATGGGCATGCTATAGGCATGTTATGGGCATGTTTATGGGCATTTTATGGGCATGTTATGGGCATGATTATGGGCTAGGTTTTAAAATGTTCACCTGTACCTAGTGATGCAGTCTAGTGCAGAATAGTAAAGAGTAGTGCAGAGTGATACTGCACAGTGCAGAGCTGTAAAGAATATTGCAGCGTAATGCACAGTAGTGCTGACTAGTGCAAAACAGTGCAGGTGTTGCAGAGTGATGCAAATCGTTGCAGTGCTGTTCTTAGTAGTGCAAATAAGCACTGTTTAATTGAAAATTTCAATGAGTAGTGTAAAGTACAGCAGGGCAGAGCAGTGTAGAGCAGTGCAAAGCATTGTGCAAGGCAGTGTGCAGAGTAGTGTGCAGAGCAGTGTGCAGAGTACTGTGCAGAGCAGTGTGCAGAGCAGTGTGTAGAGCAGTGTGCAGGGCAGTGTGCAGAGCAGCGTGCAGAGTAGTGTGCAGAGTAGTGCGCAGAGCAGTGTGCAGAACAGTGCACGAAGAGTGTGCACGGTACAGTGCACAATGCACACCTCCACTGTGTATGAGGTGACAATAAGTGCAAATAAAAACAGTTTAGTTCAGATCCCCTTTAGAGTCCGCTCCTGCGAGATTGGATTGCTTATTACCTCGCAGGAATCTCGTTGAATTCAGCGGCTCTGCTTATAAGACGTTGCTCTTATTGCGTACTTGTGATAGAAAAATATTATAGTTCACCAAGCAAAAAATAATACGTTTTGTGGTGAGAAAAATTAGAGCGCTGGGATGGTGTGTGAGGTTGTCGCTGTTGCAGTCAACTTCGTGTTTAACAGTATTTCTCAATAAACAACACAATACAATATTATATATAAAATAATATTGCATTATTGTTTATGTCTCTCGAAATGAGCTCTTTTTGTTTCTACTCCCGAACACTTTTGTAAAAAATAGCTTTTATAAAAACGAATTTTAAATATCTTCAATTTATCCCCTTTATAAACAACCAGTCTTAATGTCTTGCATAATAACCGGAATTAGTCTTTCATGAAAATAGCTGCAACTAATACTTCTCACATACAACCTGAGTTTGTGTGTACATCAGAGTCCAAATGATTTCGATTCATAGCTAATCGAAAAAAACGTCTTTTAACATCCCTTTAAAATAATCCCAGTCAGTACCCCCTCAAAATAACCTTAATTAAAATCAACCTCCATCTATACCTACTCAAAATAACCCTAGTGAGTACCCTCTAAAAATAACCCTAGTCAAAACCCTTAAAAAATAACATCAATCAATACTCATTACTATAATCCCACTTGATACACTTTGAAAATAACTCTGTATAATACTCCTTAAAAATAACTAAATTTTGTACCTCTCAAAAATTTGCGCGTTTTGGTAGTACGCCTTCAAAATAACATCATAAATGTCATTATCCAATACCTTCTTAAATTCACCTTATTTTAAGCTCCCATGCAATCTATCAAACAATTAGCTTCAATTCATAACTCCTCAATATCAAACAACTTGATAATTTAATTAACTCATCCTCCTAAAGAATAACTAAACCGTATCATTACTTGAAAGTATTACAATACACAGCTTGATACATTAAGGTCTAGACATGACACATTTAGGGCTAGATATGACACATTTAGGTCTAGACATGACACATTTAGGTCTAGATATGACACATTTAGGTCTAGACATGACACATTTAGGTCTAGACATGACATATTTAGGTCTAGATATGACACATTTAGGTCTAGACATGACACATTTAGGTCTAGACATGACACATTTAGGTCTAGATATGACACATTTAGGTCTAGACACGACACATCTAGGTCTAGACACGACACATCTAGGTCTAGACACGACACATCTAGGTCTAGACACGACACATCTAGGTCTAGACACGACACATCTAGGTCTAGACACGACACATCTAGGTCTAGACATGACATATCTAGGTCTAGACACGACACATCTAGGTCTAGACACGACACATCTAGGTCTAGACACGACACATCTAGGTCTAGACATGACATATCTAGGTCTAGACACGACACATCTAGGTCTAGACATGACATATCTAGGTCTAGACACGACACATCTAGGTCTAGACACGACACATCTAGGTCTAGACACGACACATCTAGGTCTAGACACGACACATCTAGGTCTAGACATGACACATCTAGGTCTAGACACGACACATCTAGGTCTAGACACGACACATCTAGGTCTAGACACGACACATCTAGGTCTAGACACGACACATCTAGGTCTAGACATGACGCATCTAGGTCTAGACACGACACATCTAGGTCTAGACACGACACATCTAGATCTAGACATGACATATCTAGGTCTAGACACGACACATCTAGGTCTAGACACGACACATCTAGGTCTAGACACGACACATCTAGGTCTAGACACGACACATCTAGGTCTAGACACGACACATCTAGGTCTAGACACGACACATCTAGGTCTAGACACGACACATCTAGTTCTAGACATGACACATCTAGGTCTAGACACAACACATCTAGGTCAAGACACGACACATCTAGGTCTAGACATGACATATCTAGGTCTAGACACGGCACATCTAGGTCTAGACACGACACATCTAGGTCTAGACACGACACATCTAGGTCTAGACACGACACATCTAGGTCTAGACACGACACATCTAGGTCTAGACACGACACATCTAGGTCTAGACACGACACATCTAGGTCTGGACACGACACATCTAGGTCTAGACACGACACATCTAGGTCTAGACACGACACATCTAGGTCTAGACACGATACATCTAGGTCTAGACACGACACATCTAGCTCTAGACACGACACATCTAGGTCTAGACACGACACATCTAGGTCTAGACACGACACATCTAGGTCTAGACACGACACATCTAGGTCTAGACACGACACATCTAGGTCTAGACACGACACATCTAGGTCTAGACACGACACATCTAGGTCTAGACACGACACATCTAGGTCTAGACATGACACATCTAGGTCTAGACACGACACATCTAGGTCTAGACACGACACATCTAGGTCTAGACACGACACATCTAGGTCTAGACACGACACATCTAGGTCTAGACACGACACATCTAGGTCTAGACACGACACATCTAGGTCTAGACACAACACATCTAGGTCTAGACACGACACACCTAGGTCTAGACACGACACACCTAGGTCTAGACACGACACATCTTGCAATGATCATAAATTGTTTGAAAATTCTGTCCCTCCCAGATGCCGGTTGTTTCATTCCGGACACCCAGAAATCGCTGCCGCTGCCGGACGCGCGCCGCGTTGCGCCAACACTCCGCAGTCAGCAAAACAGCGGACGGCGCCCAGGCGCATGAACTGGTCTGTGCACCGCGGGCTGTGCAAACGTAGGGGAATGTTCTGCTGGTGTCTTCTGTGCAAAGTAGAGAGTACAGAGCGATGCTGAGTAAAGGTGTGTAGAGTAGAGCAGTGAAAAATAGAGCAGTGCAGAATAGAGCGGTACTGAGTAAAGGCGTGCAGAGTAGAGCGGTGCAGAATAGAGCAGTGCATAATAGAGCGGTGCTGAGTAAAGGTGTGCAGAGTAGAGCAGTGCAGATTAGAGCGGTGCAGAATAGTGCAGAGTAGAGCAGTGCACGGTAGAGCAATGCAGAATAGAGCAGTTCAGAGAAGAGCAGTGCAGAGTAAAGCAGTATAGAGTAGAAGTGTGCACAATAGAGCAGTGCAGAGTAGAAAATTAAGCAAAGGAACATGCTTAAGCAACAACTGATTGGACAAAACAAGACAACGAAACAAAAATGACGCTATGCAAAGTGCACGCTAGAATCACCTCTAAAGAATCAAAGGTACTCCACAAAACAAGAATCTGAAGAAGTGAGGCGAGCAGCCGACCGTCCGGTGTTTGCTGTGGTAGCGGGTATTGCTGTTTTGTAGACATCAACATGCTAATTCTGTTCCATATCCAGTCTAACTTTTTTGCTGCCTGCATGCATGTTCTTCGCCGCCCAAGTAATTAAATCGCTTAGGTGGCGAAAAACATGCATGCTCCGGCGAAAAGTTAGACTGGGTATTGTGGACTGTGTCCTTTTTCAAGATTGTTCGGATTGTGTTCCACTGCATCGTAGGGTCTTGGGATTTTATGATAAGCTTTTCATCTAAATTGGTTGTTTGACTAGGGAATTAATTGTTTGATTGATTGATTGATTGATTGACTAAAAGTTTGATAAATTGATAATGTAATTGTTTAGCTGGTTGTTAGATTGATCATTTAAGTGTTTAATTGAATGATTAGGTTTGTTTTGATTGATTAACTAATTTTTGATTAGTCAATTGATTGTTTCATTGATTAATTAATTGTTTGATAAATTAATTATTTGTTTGATTGATTAATTAATTGTTTCATTGATTGATCATTGATTGAGTGCTAGAATGATTAATTCTTTGAATGATTGAATAATTGTTTCACGAGTGGATAGTTTAATTGATTTATTGAATGATCAATAGATTGCTTGATTATTTCATTTTTTGATCGATTGAAAGACTGTTTGTTTTATTGACGAAGCGATTGATTAATTGGTAGATGGGATGATTGATTGATTGACAGATTAATCAATAATCTAGAGCAGGTTTTGGTGAAGAACTTGAAGTTAAAATAATTTAAATATTCCCATAAGACTGCCATTTAATTAAATAAGTAAACAATTAACAGTTTTCCATTAGGCGATCACTATTTTTCAAAGAATCAAGGAAGAGGGGCCTGGAGTTATGCATTATAGATGATCTAATTTTCGCGCTCCCTAACATATTTTATCGCAGGAGCTTTTTATGTTAGCGAAGAGGAAATTAAGCGTCCTGTAGGCTAAGTGCTGAATTTCATCGAGGCCGGATACCGTTTTTTTTTGAGGCCGGATAAGGATTTTTTCTAGAGGCCGGATACTGAGTTTTATCGATACCGGATACGGGTTTAAATTTGACAGAATACTGAACACTGTCGAGGCCGGATACAAAGCTTTGCCGAGGCCGGATACAGAGGCCTATTAAGGCTGGATACTGAGGCCTTTTAAGGCCGGATACTGAGGCGTTTTAAGGCCGGATACTGAGTCCTCTTCAGGCCGGATACTGAGTCATGTTAAGCCCGGATACTAAGTCCTGTTCATGCCGGATACTGAGTGCTGTTCAGGCCGGATACTGAGTGCGGTTCAGGCCGGATACTGAGTCCTGTTAAGGCCGGATACTAAGTCCTGTTCAGACCAGATACTAAGTCCTGTTAAGACAGGATACTGAGCGTTGTCGAGGCCGGATACATAGTCCTGTTAGGTTAAAATGCGATGTTTTGTTGAGTTTCCCTTCCGCAATATCCTGTTCCATATCCTCTCGCGTTACCCCACTCTACCGCCCCCTGCGTTACCCCACTCTACCTCCCCCTGCGTTACCCCACTCTACCTCCCCCTGTGTTACCCCACTCTACCTCCCCCTGCGTTACCCCACTCTACCTCCTCCTGCGTTACCCCACTCTGCCTCCCATTCAAGTGATTCCGTCAGTTCGTAATGAAGAAAAACAAGACAGGAATTGCTCCCTCCTCGCTATTTTCTTTTCTGTATTGCGGCCTCTGATTGCTCAAAAAAAACAGAAACCAAAAAAAAACGATAAGAAACCAAAAAGAAACTAAACAGAAACCGAAAATTGCTCCAACAAGCGACTCGCGTTGCAAAATAAAACTAACGATTTTGCCTGAGTCTGGAAGAACCTTTTTTCTTTGTGAGGTTTTTTCAACACTTTGACTGTGGCTGGCAAAACTTAGGTTTAATATTTAACTCAAATTCAAGTCTATTGGGGTAAGTAAGGTTGAAAATATCAAGCATTAACTGGATCGAGCCTTCATTGAGTTTTGAGCAAGTAGTTATGAAAATTGGGTTAAGAAATGACTTTTAATAACTAGAACATTCCTGCATTTATTTTTCATGAAGTATTTATGAGAATTCAATTCGAGATTATTGGTCAGGCAGCAGCATCATGAAAATCCCCTCCGTGGCCACCGGTGGTTCAAGCCGCGGTCAAGTGTTAAGAGTGTGACATTTTTCTTATTTAATAGCTTCATTACCTGTAGAAATAGATTCTAAATTTTTTAACACATTTCCTACGAAGTGACCCACCGGTGGTCACTTAGGTGATTTTCATAGTGCTGCTGACCCACCTGTAGTCATTAACTCATTTTTTATTAATACTTAATGAAAGCTAAATGAAGCCCCGATCCAGTTAATGTTGACTATTTACATATACAAAATTGATTACCATAATTGACCTTAAATTTGAATTGAATATTGAACTTCAGTTAAACCCATCGCAGTTAACGAGTTAAGGAAGTGAGTGATAAGCTTGCTCAGTGAGTACAAGAATTTACCTCGATCTTCTACCCGTTTTTTCCGTTTAAGATAATCGTATTAAAGCTGCATGCTGGTGAGAATACCTCGGTTACCGAGCTGGTCTCGAACCAAGGTCTTCCTTGTCTCCAGTGTGATGCTTAATCTCTTGCATCATAGAAGAGACGCACATGTGCTAATTCAGTTTGAAAATGAAAATAAAGAAAACTTGAAAAATCATTTTTGTGCAATCTAATCGAAAAATATCATTTTAACATTATTTATGTTGCTGGTAGCATCTTCGAAAGAACATAAATGACAAAACACAGATCATAAAATATTTCATCAATCATGTATTTATATAAATATATTTATCACACCATTGTACTGCGTACACATATATAATTCCCGTACCTTCAGTATTACAAGTGCACCATACCGGACTCCGTTGAAAATGAAGCTTATGCACAAAGCGCAAGAGTTCCTATCCTTGCACGGTCCAATTCTACATAAGTTGATCAGGAGATTAAATTCTCGGGCTAATCGATTCCAACTCCAATAGATGGAGTGACGCACCAAAGAAGGATCCTTTCAGATTCTTTGGTGACCGTCGCTTTGATCGCAATTTTACATTCCAAGACCCAATTCCCCTAACCCTCATTCCCCTCGCCCCCAAGACCGTTACCCCTCCCCATTCCCCACATCCCTCCATTACGCTTGCCCCTAACCCTCATTTCCCTCGCCCCAAAGACCGTTGCCCTTCCCCATTTCCCACATCCCTCATTACGCTTGCCCCAACCCTCATTCCCTTCACCCCAAAGACAGTTGACCCTCCCCATTTCCCACATCCCCCCATTACGCTTGCTGCAACCCTCCTTCCCCTCGCCTCAAAGACCGTTGCTCCTCCCTATTCCCTGTTACGAAATATGTATGTTTATATCACATGACATGTTTTTGGCTAAATCACGTAAAGCTATGTTCATATTAGATGATATTTTATTTATACGTGATAATTTTTTTGGCTAAATCGCGTGAAGCTACAACATATTAAGAAATGCAAACATTCTACTGGACTACAAACATTTTAATGTGTAGGATGTGGGGTGTGGATCAACGCAGCGCCGCGAAGTGTTCTCAGATTTCGAAGGGACAAGAGGGTCATAAATATCTGTCGAGCTCAAGTGGTCAGCGTTTCGCCCAAACTTGCTAAGGTTCAGGCGTCCACAAACACACAGTCTTGCACACAAACACAAATCTCAGGCACACACATACACAAAACACACATGGGAGCACACACGCACATCGATACACAAACGCACAGCACACACGTAGACACGTAGGCGCGGGAACGCTCGCACCTCGGCAAGCACCGCACCTCTTCGGCGAATCAGCGCTCTGGAAGGGATCACGCGTGTGGGTGTGTCAGAGCGCGAACCAATTACATTTCAGAATCTCCGAAACAAACAAGGCTCCACCTATCACGAGGGAAACACGTGATCTTTACAAGGAATAATCAAGATCCTTCGAGAAAGAAAGAGGCGACACACATAAAAGGAGGGGACATGAAAATTCGTGAGGTTATTTTCTCTCGGACTCGTGACAAGAGAGACGCACAAAAGTGAGTGCCACATCGAAAAGCCGGCGATGCCGGGGCTTCCCGGTCTTTGTTACAATTCAAATTTAAAACTCCATTGGGAAAACGCCGCTAATGTTTGACTACTGCAAGAATGGCGAGATTGCACAACCGGTCTGTGCAAGTGGATACTAATGATTTCTACGAGAGAGCAAGAATTCAACGGGTACCAAGAAAGGAAAAGTCGTCCCTCAAAAATCGTAGAAGTACCAATTTTGCAACTACGACTGTTCGAAGTGCCTCAGCATTATGGTGGAATCGTCCAGTATCAACGTAGCAACCATGCCAAGGAGAGAATTCGGAATATTTGTAATCATTCCCGGGCACACAAGCAACTTCAGCGGGAAAATATTGAAGCCGCACAGCCTTCAGAGTTTGCAATGATGCCGCTACTACGAGTCCGGCAGCGGTCAAGCAGACGCGGAACTCAGGGCTCGAAATGGGAGCTGAGTGCAGCGTTCCGCACCACGACCAGCCGACGAGCGAGAAGGAACTTCGGGACCACGGGGCGGTTTGATATGCACTACGTGAATTCTCAAGCAGTATTGGAAGTGTGTTAATTCATCGTGATCTACAATTGCAAGAAAATGTTTAGGCCAATCTACTGGTTTGGAACTCAGAAAAGTGATCTTCAAGTGTGAAAGTTCTAGCACAGCCAGCACACGGAATAGTGCGTTCCGAGTGGCGCGCAATCAAATGTGATTCGTGAGATGAGGGTGTTCAGTTCACGTTCTGATCTTGTGCCGTGTGTAAATGCGAAGCATTCTATATTTGACACCTTGCTGTGAGTCAAGGTTCTATTCTTTTTTGGCATAACCTTTTATTTCATGTGTGAGCTAGCCAGGATATTCATTTCATGTTTCTAATTTTCCTTCAAGGTGCGAAATTCATTTTTTGATAGTAACCAAGAGATTCTATGTAGCCAAGGTGTAGTTTCTCATTGCGCAGGATAATACATGTCGCTAATGATAAGCATCTTGCCCGAGGGCATTGGTGTGCAATTATTGCAGCGATACATATATATATTTCCCTGTAACCATATCCACGTGTTCATCTTAAAATAAATGTTTAATTTTTCAATGCTCATTATTTTCCATGCTTATTTATGTTGGTAACGTGCGAGCACAAAGGTGTACATTATATTTATTCAGGGGTTAAAAATCCTCTCATGCGTACATGATTAATAATTACGACCCATTTCAAGTATCGCGACATTCCCCACATCCCACATTATGCTTCCCCCAACCCTCATTCCCCTCGCCCCAATGACCGTTGCTCCTCCCTTTTCCCCACATCTCCCCATTACTCTACCCAGTACGTTCGAATTTACATAGCGTCACTCTGCATGCTGGAGCCCTGCATGGTGAGGAGAGAGCAACTCATCAGTGGTTCTGCTCTTGCTTACTGGTAATTGCATACTGGTACTTGAGAGTTCCAGGGCATCAAGTACTCCAACTTCCCTGGTACTCGGTTGTTGGTACGTACGATAAATTTCACTGGTACTCGGTTGTTGGTATGTACGATAAATTTCACTGGTACTCGGTTGTTGGTACGTACAATGAATTTCACTGGTACTCGGTTGTTGGTACGTACGATAAATTTTACTGGTACTCGGTTGTTGGTATGTACGATAAATTTCACTGGGACTCGGTTGTTGGTACGTACGATAAATTTCACCGGTACTCGGTTGTTGGTGCGTACAATGAATATCACCGGTACTCGGTGATTGGTGCATTCGACAACCAAGGTCTGAGGTATTAGTTAACACCGCCAATAGCTCTGGTATTTTGCACCTCAGTATTCCCTTTCAAAAATAAAATTCAAAATAAACGGTTTTAAAGCCATTTCCTGAACTGAATACATCGAATTGCAGATTATTTCCGACAAAAATGACTACAAAGTCGATGCTGAATGATTAACTAAGTCTAGCTGTTAATTATTCTGATAATTCTGATAGCTGTTCTGACTGATCTCACTGGCTGAGAATGGTCAGCGAATAGAATATATCAGGTGGTACCACAAGCCCTGTCCCTTTTTTGCTACTATGATCAGGAAAGGTAAAATACATCAAGAAACATTTATTGATTTAATAAAATTTTTTCCATCGTTAGTTGTGAATTCTGCCCAAATGCTTACAAACTTTTCAATGTCTGGTGTATCGATATTTTAATTTTATGAGTCAAAGAAAAGCCTAAATTTATTTTCAATTTCAATTTTGCCTTTCACAGTTTTTCCCCTCAATAGTTATCTAGACTTCTAAAGAGATGGAAGTATAGAGGAGCAATATCTGGAGAATTGGGTAGAGGCAATAATGTTCCCCATTTTAGAGTTTGAATTATGCCCAAAGTCATTCGTGCCGTGTGCGGACGCGCATTGTCTTGCTGAAGGATGACGTCTTCTCAATTGACCAAAGCTGGGCGCTTCTTTTGTAAAAAAAAGTATTTAGTTTTTGAAACTGCTGACAGTACAGTTTATACGTGATTTTTTGGTTATGTTGAAGACGCTGGTAATGAATGATTCCTCTCATATCCCACCAAACACAAAAAAAAATGTTCAGGTGGAGACTTGTTTTGGGTTATGGCTGTGGTCTTGCATGCCGGCCTAGCCATTGATGTTGACTTTTAACATTGATGTGCATAATCCTCTTTTCGTCTCCGGTAACAACCCTATCCAAAGATGTACTCGCAATTGGTGGGAAGGCAAAGATGCATAGATATTCACGCGCTGCTAACGATTAGCGGGAGAGTGGTCATTCGCACTTGTTTCTATTTCTGTTGTTAGAGAGACTATATTACCGGATTTCATGTAATAATTATCGTAGAAAAAAATGTATTCCATCGTCAATAATGAAAGCTTGTTTTCAGAATTAGACAAGAATTAGTTTATAAAAGCTTGTGTTTAACAAAAGGTTCTAGTACGCATCATTTCTTCTGCTAGTACTTTTATTTTGTTAAAATAGTTTGAGCGAAAATTTCAATCAATACAATTAAATTATGGACAAAAATTGCTGTCATGATGTTGTTTTGCGGTATTCAGTTTACAGGACGGGAGTAGGGAGGAACATTTACAGCAATAAAACATGCAGCAAACTGTGCAGTTTACATAAAAGGATGCTTCAGAATGAAAACATCCCACCGCTGCCACCATTAAGTGGGTACACAAATGTGGTCTTTCGTCGCCGTTTCTTGTGAGACACTGCCTCCATTTTTGAAACGTGACTGTTTTTAGTCTATTGAAATTTCAATCTGTTGATTGAAATTTCACGATGTCGGTAAACGAGGCCTTAGGTAAAAAGTTAGCAGAAATTATTAACGTAAAATTTAATTTAAGGGAGACTCCAAATAGATTTTCATTCTACAACAGAATTTGATTTCAGATGAATTAATACTAACATAAAACATAATTGTACTAAAAAGGGCTCGTAGCTCAAATCCCAAGCGCTTAGTAATGCTTAGAAGAAGGAATACATGAACATTCATTTTTCCTACATTCCGATCCTAATAGATTTACGAAACGATAAACCAAGAAAAACACATATCAACACAATGCTGATTGAAAGCAAAAAATGAGCTATCAACAGCGCCTTTGTCTTCTTTCAGCATCTTTATCCCTGTCCTGAAGGGGCCTGGAACCCCCATCCACCCCCTAATCCCGCCTCTCGGGGCATCGCAACCATCTGTCGCTTAACTTGGAGCCCCCTGCTGCGTCAGCAGAACTCCAGAACACCCCCTCTGCTGGGGTCAGGACGGGGAATGGAAGAAGCGATATCGTAAAGTCATTACAGATGTTGTGAGGGAGCCTCACACCTTCAGAACGCAGCGCGTGTCAGCCAAAGTTACCTCCCTCAGCAAGAACGCGGCGCGACCCGAGGTTGCGAAGAAATTTGTGCGAATGCCTGTGTAGAATGTCGACTTGCTCGCATTTCCTACTCATTCACATTACAGATCGAACATTTTACTCGAGATGAACATTTAACGAGATGAAATAGAACATTTCACTCTCTTTGAGATGTGCATGAGCGTATGTCGTGTAATGAACTTGTACCTATTCTACGAGAAGCACATTCTATTTTCTGCACTGCAAGCACCGTATATTTTTATACTTCTATCAGTACAATACAATACATTTATCAGTTATTTAGGTAGAATATCCCACAGTGATATACACTTCGAATGGCTTACATTAGACAGAGCTACTTCGAGAGTATCATATTCTTGCACGCATCGACATTCCGAGTATTGTTTCCAATGCGCACTTACAGTGCAAGTACTCTACTTTTATCTAACATAACTGACGTGGGCCTCCATAAGCAAGCATCATTTGGGAAAATCTTATACTATTTTACGGTAGAGCCGAACCCCTTATTTAGCGTACCGTGTTTAGATGTGCACCCTCTTGACAACTCGGTCACTGAGGACCCCGGGAATAATGAAGCACAAAAGTAGTTTGTATTATTTGAGTTTCATTTCGTTGTTAATATTCTACTGAAATCGGGGGGATGAGGATGACCAATCGTTTTTTAAACACCAATTGGATGACCAATCGTTTTTTGCTCTTCTAGGAAAAATAACTCTTTGCCGTGAAGAAAGTAGACCGTGGCTTCAACCTTTACAAACACTTTTTTATTACACGCCTATAACACACAGAACGCACGAGGTCAACACACAGAACGCACGAGCGCAACACACAGAACGCACGAGCGCAACACACAGAACGCACGAGCGCAACACACAGAACGCACGAGCGCAACACACAGAACGCACGAACGCAACACACAGAACGCACGAGCGCAACACACAGAACGCACGAACGCAACACAGAGAACGCACGAGCGCAACCCACAGAACGCACGAGCGCAACACACAGAACACACGAGCGCAACACACAGAACGCACGAGCGCAACACACAGAACATACAAACCTGACCAACACCTGAATACTGAGCGCAGGTCGCCAAAGACGTGAACTGTCGCCTCCCGTCGTGCTGGCTGCTAAAGTTCAGCATTAATGCAAAAATGTCGGTGCAAACGGATCGTCATGCTGCTAAATGTGAAGACATTTAGATGATACAAACGGATCGTCATGCTGCTAAATATGAAAACATTTAGATGATACAAACGGATCGTCATGTTGCTAAATATGAAAACATTTAGATGATACAAACGGATCGTCATGTTGCTGAACATGAAAACATTTAAATGATACAAACTGATCGTCATGTGCTAAATTTGAAAACATTTAGATGATACAAACGGATCGTCATGTTGCTAAATATGAAAACATTTAAATGATACAAACGGATCGTCATGTTGCTAAATATGAAAACATTTAGATGATACAAACGGATCGTTAAGTTGCTAAATTTGAAAACATTTAGATGATACAAACGGGTCGTCAAAACGTAAATGCGTTGTTGAAAACGTATCTTCAAGTCGTTGGAAATGAAGATGCGTCAGTGCAAACAGATCGCCAAATATCTGAATGTAAAGACATCTGGATAGTGCAAAAGGATCGCTGGAAATGACAGACCAACGTTCGTCTAAGAACAAGTGAACGTATTTTCTAGCCACTTCAAACCCTTGCCATCAGGTTTAAGTAGATCTTTGAACCGCAATTAAATATAGGTTCCATAGAGCCGATGCCAACGGATGGTTAAGCCGCCCGAAATAGAGATGACATTTAGACCGTGCAAACGTAGCTTCAAGGCTCCAAAAATGAAGGTTCAGATAACCGAATTTTCATGTCAATTTAAATCAAGATGTCATTTTACCATGACAAACAGATCTCCACGCCACTTTAAATGAAGAGGTCATCCTACCATGACAAACAGATCTCCACTCCACTTTAAATAAAGAGGTCATCCTACCTTGACAAACAGATCTCCACGCCACTTTAAATGAAGAGGTCATCCTACCATGACAAACAGATCTCCATGCCACTTTAAATGAAGAGGTCATCCTACGAGGGCAAACGGATCTCCAAGCCGCTCTAAATGAAGTCATCCTGCGAGGTCCAACGGGCCGTTAAGCCGCTTTAAATGAAGACGCCTGCCGCCGGTGCAAACGGATCTTGAGGCCGCATGAAATCTTGGTCACAAAAGTTGGCTCAAATGACGGGCTGAGTTGGTCTCGAGTTGTGGTCCGCGGCCTGAGCACCGGGCTTGTATTTACGAGTTGGGGCCTTGGAGGGGAGGGGAGGGGAGGGGAGGGCAGTGTAGGAGGGGAGGTGAGTGAGGTGTGGAAGGGGAGGGAAGGGGAGTAGGGTGTGGGAGGGGAGGGAAAGAGAGTGGGTTATGGAAGGGGAGGATGAAGGTAGGAAGATAGGTTATGTGAAACAAATGGAAGGAATGAAGGGAGAGGGCTCTGGTGGGTCTAAACGAAAAGCATGAAAAAGAGGAGGATGCTGGGTGTGGTTCATGTTCTATGACCCATCTCATGAAGCCCAGTCCTGAGTTCGGGCGCTCGCTCATAAATGTACATCAAAAATAATCTTTCCCGTGTCCATTAGACACAAACTTATTTTGAATCGTGACTTTGTGAACGAATAAAATACGAATTTCACCTAACAGATTCAAATTTGCGTGTTCAGATTTTTGACCCTGTCAAGGCACAATACAGAGCTGATGCTGCATAATGGTATCTCCATAGCAGTACCTACGTAATTGTACCCCCATTATGCAACCTCAGTAATGGTACCTCCATAATGGCACCCCTATAATGGTGGTACTCCTCTAATGATAACCCCATAATGGTGCCCCTTAATGGTACCCCCATAATGGTACCCCCATAATGGTTCCCCCCATAAAGGTACCCCCTTAATGATGCCCCCATAACGGTACCTCCATAATAGTACCTCTATAATGGTACCTTCATAATGGTACCTCAATAAAGGTATCCCCATGAAGGTACCTCCTTAATGTCATATCTGCAAGAGAACCCACGTATTGTATTGTTTGCATCACGTGAACAAAAGCTGGGTAGTTCAAATGTATATCAGGGATTTTAGCCGTTAGCGTTGCCGAGCGGAAAATATAATATGATGGAAAGACAGCATCTCGTATTTCACGGGTCGTAAATGAAAGCCGGCTTTCGTGCTTTGGTTTTGGGAAATAGATGAACGGGACGTTCTCAGAAGAGAAACCCTCCCCATATTAAATTTGATAATTGGATGCGCCGGCCCTGCAGCCGCAGTGCTGTAAAATTGTGGGAACACCATGCCGGGCTGCGCAGGGCGCTGATGCCCAGAATCGCCGTCTGGCGAAACATTATTAATTACCGTGACTGGAGGCGGTTAAGGCCCATGAGACCCGACCCCTCTCCCCCAGCCGAACCCCCGGTTGCGTGGGGGAAGGGCGGCTCAGAACCTTTCCCGCCCCTTGTTACCCTGCTCGTGTGGCGACCACCCTCCCCTTCGGGAGGGGGGAGCGCTGTCCAAGCGGGGTGGGTGTGATGAGCAGAAACAGGACACTTCGTGTGGGGTGGCGGTCGAGGACGGACGAACCGGAGCGTTCGGGGTTGATTTGTGAGACGATCAAGACGGCATTCATATACTTAGAAAAATTCCCGTAAACTAGCGAGCTCACAGTCAGAGTCGAATTTATGTTGGAAGTCCCTGCTTGTACGTATCTTTGCAATCGAGTTTAATAAATTTTCAGGCCGAGATCGGCGATTCAAATAGGGGGCTTTATTTAATCCGGGTTCGTGGTTGAGCGTATGCGAGACGTTCATTTTGGATTGATGTCGGGTTAGTATTCGACTGTCGTTTTGTTGAAGACGTGCGCCTGTTAGCGTATTTGTTGGAACGGTCCTGGTTGTAAAGTCCTGGTAGAGTAATTGCGGGGAAGGTCAAATACCGCTAAATCTTGGTGTCAATCTAAAACTCGTGAGTGCTAAAGACGGCCAGTCTTTTCCCAATAAATAAGTAAATCGTCAGGAGTCGTCCCTTACCTCTCTCTCGTTTAGGGTATCTCGTCACACATTTTGAAACACGTGTTGTCGGCCCTCGGCCATCGTTACCAAAGTAGTCTATCTGAATAGGGGTGGACGTAAGAGCTCCCGTTTACGCGCTAACGCCACCCAGCTAAGTATTCAATTGACAGTCGGAAACTAACGTAATCAATCTCTAATTTAGTCGGGGCTTTACACTCCTGGTGGCAGCGACGCTATCGTCAACCTTATCATTTAATAATTCATGACGTATTGTAAGTAATCTGAGACTCAATGACATAAATCTCGAAGGTGGAAGAAAAAACCCACTCATTCACAAAACAATACACCAGAAAAGCCAAGCTGTACAATGCAGTACAATACATAACATTATCGAACTCTGAAAATAGATCGCTAATGCTGCAATAATCTATAACTTCAACGACCAAAAGTTTTCATTAGTTTTCAGGTTATTGCATCCCACCCCTAACCCCTCCCTGTCCCCCCTCCAGCCTACACACGCCCCCTGTCTCCCCTCCAGCCCACACACGCCCCCTGTCTCCCCTCCAGCCCACACACGCCCCCTGTCCCTCCTCCAGCCCACACACGCCCCCTGTCTCCCCTCCAGCCTACACACGCCCCCTGTATCCCCTCCAGCCCACACACGCCCCTTGTCTCCCCTCCAGCCCACACACGCTCCCTGTCCCCCCTCCAGCCCACACACGTCCCCTGTCTCCCCTCCAGCCTACACACGCCCCCTGTCTCCCCTCCAGCCCACAAACGCCCGCTGACCCCCTTCCAGCCTACACACGCCCCCTGTCTCCCCTTCCGCCCACACACGCCCCCTGTCCCCCCTCCAGCCCACACACGCCCTCTGTGACCCCCCCCCCCCCCCCGCCCTCTGTGCCCCTCACACGCCCTCTGTGCCCCCCACACTCCTCCATCAACCCACACCCCCGTCCCCCCAACCCCCGTTTACGAGTTGTGTTGAGGCAGAGCAGGAGCTTCCATCATTGGGACGGGGGAAGTTCGAACTAAATGAAATCATGAAGCTGAGCTGCACAGAGCCGCGCCCTCGTAAATCTGGCCGCTACACGCAGCCTGCGGTCGTCCGGATAATGAGATCGCGCGCCCGCTCTCCCTGGGTCCTGAGCGGGACTGTGCCTTGTGTGTGCTGGGTGTCCGGGTGCGCCGAGTGGCTGGTCTGCGTCAAGTGTTGAGTGACTGGTGGGTGTTGAACGTGGAGTGTTATGTGGCTGGTGGACGTGGAGTGTTGAGTGGCTAGTGGATAGTGGAGTGAGAGCTGGCTGGTGTTGAACGAGGAGTGTTAAGTGGCTTGTGGACGTGGAGTGTTAAGTGGCTGATGGATGGTGGAGTGTTAACTGGCAAGTGGATGGTGAACGTAGAGTATTAGGGGCTGATGATTAGTGAACGTGGAGTGTTAAGTGGCTGATGGATGGTGAAGTGGCCGATAGTTGAGCATGGAATGTTTACCATCCAACTGGCAGTTGATTGTTTAGCATGAAGCTTACGCAGTATTTTGAGTTATTCCTAAATGGCAGTTGATGGTCAAGCATCTGGCTCATCTTCCATGGAAGTTGTGTTGGTCTCAACATGCCGTTCACTTATACACCACCACACGGCCTTCGAGGCGCCACCCCACGCAACGGCGGGCTTCAAGGCGCCATTCCACGCAACTGCAGGCGTCGGGACACCACCTAGCCATCAACCAATGGGGACGCTTGCTCAGCGCGTTACCGCACTCACCAGGTCCTATGTAACGGGATGCAGTAGAAGCTCTGCCAGTCTTCTCACCGTGGCTCCGATCTTCACAACACGCACCGAAGACGCTCCCCTCGCTACAGCCTCAACTGCCACTACCGTCGCTTTGCACTCAATAGTCATTTTACCGCCTTCCGTGCTGCCACTCCGCATCGCCTGACAGTCCTCTAAGATGTATTTTAGAGTTATTAACTGACTCTAATATTTTCCTCATGGACCATTATTTTCGGCGATATCCCTAATAGAACGGCATTTATTCCAGTTGTGTTTCCTTACCCTGTCGGGTTCGTTAGTACCTCAGGCACTCGCTTTGGACATTGATATTCAAAGTCCTTAGATATTCATAGTTTGTGCAGAGCGTAAAGTAGCCTGAGGGCGAACACCACAATGTCACTTACAACTAGGGGGAAGAAGGTCAAAACTAAAACTCACCTACCGCTGAATTCATTTCAAATTATCTTTGACTGCTAAGCGTCTAGGGTATTCCCACTTAACCGAAACCACACGATACTTAGAGAGAGTTCATTCTATAATCTTTTCTACCCGTTTTCTTAGTTCCCTATAATCATCAGAAGCGCTGCACATTCTCCTGTGAAAATACCGCCAGGCATACATTTGGATCGAACCAAAGTCTTTCGTATCCAAACTAAGATACTCTTCAGTGACAGCTCAGAGACAACCATGAATCGTTTAAAGCATTGATACTTTTCGAAGTTTTTTTGCGTTCAAACCGCGTAGCGGTTGAGTTGCCTGTGTTAGTTGATGAAATTTTCGTTAGATTCAATGAAGGTGGCAATATAGTTGATGGAGTTTCTATTTCAAATTGAAGAAAATATGTTTATGTGAAAATTCTTTTCGTTTTTTGAGCAGCAGTTGGTATAAGATTGTCGTACAGCTGAGTGGTGCAAATAATAGAGTAATGATGCTCATATTAGGAAAATGATGCAAATACGTGGGTGATGATGCAAATATTAAAACAATAACGCAACCTCCTGATTAAATACAAGCACTCAAATAATGATTCAATCACTATAGTTATGATGTATGCACTAAAAATGCAATCATATAAGAATTAATGTAATGATGCTGATATTAAAGTAATGATTCAAGCACTGAAGTAATGATGCAAGCACTGAAGTGATGATGCAAGCACTGAAGTGATGATGCAAGCACTGAAGGGATGATGCAAGAACTGAAGTAATGATACAAGCACTGGAGGGATGAAGCAAGCACTGAAGTGATGATGCAAGCACTGAAGTGATGATGCAAGCACTGAAGGGATGAAGCAAGCACTGAAGGGATGATGCAAGCACTGAAATTATAATGCAAGCACTGAAGTGATGATACAAGCACTGAAGTGATGATGCAAGCACTGAAGTGATGGCGCAAGCACTGAAGGGATGAAGCAAGCACTGAAGGGATGATACAAGCACTGAAGGGATGAAGCAAGCACTGAAGTGATGATGCAAGCACTGAAGGGATGAAGCAAGCACTGAAGGGATGATACAAGCCCTGAAGGGATGAAGCAAGCACTGAAGTGATGATACAAGCACTGAAGTGATGATGCAAGCAATGAAGGGATGATGTAAGCACTGAAGTGATGATGCAAGCACTGAAGTGATGATGCAAGCACTGAAGTGATGGCGCAAGCACTGAAGGGATGAAGCAAGCACTGAAGGGATGATACAAGCACTGAAGGGATGAAGCAAGCACTGAAGTGATGATGCAAGCACTGAAGGGATGAAGCAAGCACTGAAGGGATGATACAAGCCCTGAAGGGATGAAGCAAGCACTGAAGTGATGATACAAGCACTGAAGTGATGATGCAAGCACTGAAGTGAGGATGCAAGCACTGAAGTGAGGATGCAAGCACTGAAGTGATGATGCAAGCAATGAAGGGATGATGTAAGCACTGAAGTGATGATGCAAGCACTGAAGTGATGATGCAAGCAATGAAGGGATGATGTAAGCACTGAAGTGATGATGCAAGCACTGAAGATACAAGCACTGAAGTGATGATGCAAGCACCGTTATTGAGCGAGTTGATTGTGGTCTTCATCACCACCGTTATTGAGTGAGTTATTGCATTGGTCTTATCCTTAGCGATCGCGAAGTGTAAGTATTTCTAGTAATTGAAATGATTGGGCTCCATGGTCATTGTGTTACGCTTGTTGTTTTGTGAGGGAGTGTCTTTGTTTTATTTCTGACAGCCCCATGCTGCAAAAATGAAGATATTCTAAAGTTCTATGCAAAAACTTGGGAGGTTTCGCACAGATTCTTTTCCTGCAGTTGTATGGGGAGTTGCAATGACTTCTGAAATTTTTGGTAGTGAGAGTTGCTCTGAATTTCGGTGATATAGTCCTGATATTTGCGATGAATTCATTTATTAATACTGCGAATTGCAATGAATTTCGTTTATTGGTTACCAATATTGGCGTAATGGTGCTTTTGCTCTTTGAAAGTAAGAACAAATAGATAGTGATCCTCAGGAGTGAGCGTGAGCTCATGCCACTGACCTTGTTGTACCTGACATGTCTACCTGACATGTCTACCTGACATCTCTACCTGACATGTCTACCTGACATATCTACCTGACGTATCTATCTGACTTGTCTATCTAACTTATCTACCTGACATGTCTACCTGACATTTCTACGTGACATGTCTACCTGACATATCTACCTGACGTATCTATCTGACTTGTCTACCTGACATGTCTACCTGACATGTCTACCTGACGTATCTACCTGACATGCCTACCTGACATGTCTATCTGACTTGTCTACGTGACATGTCTACCTGACATCTTTACCTGACATGTCTACCTGACATTTCTACGTGACATGTCTACCTGACATATCTACCTGACGTATCTATCTGACTTGTCTACCTGACACGTCTACCTGACATGTCTACCTTACATCTCTGCCGGACATGTCTACCTGACATGTCTATCTGACTTGTCTACCTGACATGTCTACCTGACATGTCTATCTGACGTATCTACCTGACATGTCTACCTGACATGTCTATCTGACTTGTCTACCTGACATGTCTACCTGACATGTCTACCTGACATCTCTACCTGACATGTCTACCTGACATGTCTACCTGACGTGTCTACCTGACATGTCCACCTGACATGTCCACCTGACATGTCTACCTGACATGTCTATCTGACTTGTCTACCTGACATGTCTACCTGACATGTCTACCTGACATCTCTACCTGACATGTCTACCTGACATGTCTACCTGACGTGTCTACCTGACATGTCTATCTGACTTGTCTACCTGACATGTCTACCTGACATCTCTACCTGACATGTCTACCTGACATGTCTACCTGACGTGTCTACCTGACATGTCCACCTGACATGTCCACCTGACATGTCTACCTGACACGTCTACCTGACATGTCTACCTGACGTGTCTACCTGACATGTCTATCTGACTTGTCTACCTGACATGTCTACCTGACATCTCTACCTGACATGTCTACCTGACATGTCTACCTGACGTGTCTACCTGACATGTCCACCTGACATGTCCACCTGACATGTCTACCTGACATGTCTATCTGACTTGTCTACCTGACATGTCTACCTGACATTTCTACGTGACATGTCTACCTGACATATCTACCTGACGTATCTATCTGACTTGTCTACCTGACACGTCTACCTGACATGTCTACCTTACATCTCTGCCGGACATGTCTACCTGACATGTCTATCTGACTTGTCTACCTGACATGTCTACCTGACATGTCTATCTGACGTATCTACCTGACATGTCTACCTGACATGTCTATCTGACTTGTCTACCTGACATGTCTACCTGACATGTCTACCTGACATCTCTACCTGACATGTCTACCTGACATGTCTACCTGACGTGTCTACCTGACATGTCCACCTGACATGTCCACCTGACATGTCTACATGACATGTCCACCTGACATGTCTACCTGACACGTCTACCTGACATGTCTACCTGACACGTTTACCTGACATGTCTACCTAACACGTAGCCAAAACTCGATCCTCAAGCATTCGACCAAAATTTCAATACACAAAATTCCTCTCACGAACACGGGGGCACACTTTTGAACATTTTTGGTCTTCCTCAGCGGCTTTTGGGGGAAAATGCCCCGTGCCGAACAGTGGGGGAACTTTGTAGTCCTCTCCTACATTGTCAGAGAGGCTACAATTGAGTCTGGGCTGAACATTTCGATGTCTGGAATTTTTGGCTTCATTTGATCACAGGCAGAATGTTTTTTTTTGCTGGTCTGTGATGTGGGCTGGTGTGGGGCTCTGAGCTGGGTCCTGATGCTCCTCAAATGGAGCAAAGTGGAGTCGCGCTCCATGCAAAATGGAGTACTTGCCAGAAATAACGCCTTGAAAGTCTAGAAATAACGCCTTGAATGGCTAAAAATAACACCTTAAAGAGCTAAAAATAACGCATTGAGGAGCTAAGAATAACACTTTAATGTGCAAGAAATAACGCTTCAATCATGTACGAGATTTTCAATTTCAAGAAATGACGGCAAATTGGGATATATGTTGCGAATTTCGTTTATTTATCTTTGTTATTAAATTAATGGAATAACTGAAGTCGATTTAGGGCACACTGAAATTAACGTACATCCCTAAGTTATGCAAAACTAACTTGCCCCTTTTAAGCAGGTGTAGCAACAAAATCAACCCACGCCTGCATATGCAGGTGTAGCAACAAAATCAACCCATGGCTGCAGCTGCAGCAACAAAATCAACCCACGCCTCACTATGCAGGTGTACCAACAAAATAAACTCACGCCTCACTATGCAGCTGCAGCAACAAAATCAACCCACGCCAGGCGATGCATGAGCGCCTTATTGGCCGGAGGGCGCGCCTATTCCGCCGCTTTATGGACGGCCAGACGCCTTAATTGCGCCTTTGCTGTTGCCGCTCCTGCGTCGCTGCCGTCTGCTTTATTATCGAATTTATGACTGGCCAGTTACTTGGGTAATGTATGATTAACTAGTGTTATTTATGACTAGCTAGTTACTTGGGTAATGTATGATTAACTAGTGTTATTTATGACTAGCTAGTTACTTGGGTAATGTATGATTAACTAGTGTTATTTATGACTAGCTAGTTACTTGGGTAATGTATGATTAACTAGTGTTATTTATGACTAGCTAGTTACTTGGGTAATGTATGATTAACTAGTGTTATTTATGACTAGCTAGTTACTTGGGTAATGTATGATTAACTAGTGTTATTTATGACTGGCTAGTTACTCGGGTAATGTATGATCAACTAGTATTATTAATGACTGGCTAGTCACTCGGGTAATGTATGATTAACTAGTGTTATTTATGACTGGCTAGTTACTCGGGTAATGTATGATTAACTAGGGTTATTTATGACTGGCTAGTTACTCGGGTAATGTATGATCAACTAGTGTTATTTATGACTGGCTAGTTACTCGGGTAATGTATGATTAACTAGTGTTATTTATGACTAGCTAGTTACTTGGGTAATGTATGATTAACTAGTGTTATTTATGACTGGCCAGTTAATCGGGTAATGTATGATTAACTAGTCAGTTATTTATGACTAGCTAGTTACTCGGGTAATGTATGATTAACTAGTCAGTTATTTATGACTGGCTAGTTACTCGGGTAATGTATGATTAACTAGTCAGTTATTTATGTCTGGCTAGTTACTCGGGTAATGTATGATTAACTAGTCAGTTATTTATGACCAGCAAGTTGCTCGGATAATATATGATTAATTAGTAATTTATTTATGACTAGCTAGATTTCGGATAATTTATGGCTAACTAGCTACATAATTTAGGATAAGCTAGTAACTCAGATACTTAATACTAACTAGTAGCTCAGATAATTTATTTATGACTAGCTAGTAGCTCAGTTTAATTGATTTGACTAACTAATAACTCAGATAATCACACATCATTCGTCAATAACACAGAAAAACTATTTGCTGATTATTAATAACTTCAGCGAATTCACACCCAGTTGTTTAAAACGATGAAAAATTACTTGATGTTTATTAATTACCCATAAAAACACGTGCTGATTATTAAAAATTATAATTTATTAGTGAGCAATATTTGTGACTGTTCTCAGTTATTAATAACAGCGTGTGATTTTTTCAATTATCAATGAAATTATGCTCACAATCATTTCATTGATAATTGAAAAAATCACACGCTGTTATAAATAACTTAGAACAGTCACAAATATTACTCACTATATTCCACGTGTTAACTAAAATGTTGCTCGAAAATATAAAGACCGAAATTGCTTTTCCCAATTTTTATAAATTACTATTATCTATTTCGGTGCGGTCGACGGCGGCGAAATAGAGCCCTATTAATTACCCCCTATTTTAGTGTGGTCCACTGCCGCAAAATATTTCGTTTTCAAAAAAGCTATTTTCAAATAGTTGGCTAATTAAGAAGTGAATGTAGAAGTATTGAAATCGACCAGTGCCTATTACAGAACGCAATACTCGACGTATTTGCAAAAATAATTTTAGTATAGGCAATTAATTAAATTAAACATGGTGGTAAAAAGAATGTTTACTCAATCCAACCTGTGAATCGATTAAGTGAACAAACGCATTAAAAAAAACAACATAAACACATTATCATAATTATATATCTTAAACATAATTGAATGCATTAAATATAATTGTACATCATAAACATCGTGGTATGTCCTAAACCTAACTGTATATCTAAAAATCATACATATCTTTACATCAATTGTGCATGTAATGAAAGCGTTTACACGGGATACCACTTGATGATCCACAGTTACGAAATATGTAGTTACAGATCTACATTCAACTATACTGATCTACATTCATTCTACATTCAGCTATAAATGGTACTGATCTACATTCACTACAACAAAGTGCAGAATCAGTACACCCTGTGTAGACAGGAACCTTAACACTTCGCAACCTGATATACGGTCCTTTTTTGCAAATGAGCATTTTTATACAAATTGTATTTCTCGGAGCATTTGCAGCGCGCTGAGTAGTTTGAAGTTGGCTGTGGAGTGGCAGTTCCTTCCTCATTGTGACGTCGGTGACAACCTGATGCCTGTGCCAGTCTGATGGTGGTGTTGTGGTGACGGCAGTGTGGTGTTGTGGTGACGGCAGTGTGGCGTTGTGGTGACGGCAGTGTGGTGTTGTGGTGACGGCAGTGTGGTGTTGTGGTGACGGCAGTGTGGTGTTGTGGTGACGGCAGTGTGGTGTTGTGGTGACGGCAGTGTGGTGTTGTGGTGACGGCAGTGTGGTGTTGTGGTGACGGCAGTGTGGTGTTGTGGTGACGGCAGTGTGGTGTTGTGGTGACGGCAGTGTGGTGTTGTGGTGACGGCAGTGTGGTGTTGTGGTGACGGCAGTGTGGTGTTGTGTTGACGGCAGTGTGATGTAGTGGTGACGTTTATTTTATTTATTTTATTTTACATCAATATGTCACCACAAGATATCAATTACAGAAAGGTTAAGACAAGCCCGAGGGGAAGGCAGGCAGGCAGAGAAGCACCTCCCCCCTTAGTCGTAACTACGGCCCTCTGACATGGAGAGTAGCCCTCATGTCCACCTCGGAGAGGTGTAGCGCAAGTTCTGCCTTTACACGATGATATCTTTACAGTCTTAAGACGGATAAATTCCACGAACAAGCGGCTGCGTTTGAGTCTAGCGCATTGAATCATACTCGTAATATGAGCATCGATTCTCGATATTTGGAGTGGTAATCTAATTGACATTAAGTTGTTAGATGATGATATAAGTACTAATTGTACCAGCACCTTCCCCGATGTCTACGTTAGGCCACCCCTTTGGCTGGACGACGCCCTTGTTCCTTCGTACTCTAGCAGTCGTCTCGAAGTCGGTGTGAAGAAGCTGATATAACTGTCCGCCAGCGCGAATATCGACATTCCTCAGAGCTGGTTTGGTCGGTTCAGACAACAGGAGCGTCCTCCACTGAGTGCTTGTTTCTCGTGCGTCGTGATCAGAACCACGACTCTTGTGATTGTACTAGTGATTGTACTAGTGATTGTGCAGGTGATTGCACAAGTGATTGTACAAGTGATTGTTTTAGTGATTGTACTAGTGATTGTTTTAGTGATTGTACTAGTGATCATTTTTTGTGATTGTACTAGTGATTGTTTTAGTGATTGTACGAGTGATTGTACAAGTGATTGTACAAGTGATTGTACTAGTGATTGTTTCAGTGATTGTACGAATGATTGTACAAGTGATTGCACAAGTGATTGTGCAAGTGATTATTCAAGTGATTGTACAAGTGATTGTGCAAGTGATTGTTCAAGTGATTGTACAAGTGAGTGTGCAAGTGATTGTACAAGTGATTGTACTAGTGATTGGTTTAGTGATTGTACTAGTGTTTGTACAAGTGATTGTGCAAGTGATTGTACAAGTGATTGTACAAGTGATTGCACAAGTGATTGTGCAAGTGATTGTACAATTGATTTTACTAGTGAGTGTATTAGTAATTGTACAACACATGAGCTTAGAATCACCATTGTCTCATGATCACTGTGACAGAGTCACACTAGTGATTCTCTAACACTGAAGCCTAGCGGTCTAGGAACTAGGCTCGAGCCAAATCGCATTAAATAGCGATTCTTAAATAGTGATTGTTCAATATTGATTCTTAAATAGTGATTGTTAAATAGTGATTCTTATATAGTGATTCTTAAATAGTGATTCTTAAATAGTGATTCTTAAATAGTGATTCTTAAATAGTGATTCTTAAATAGTGATTCTTGAATAGTGATTCATCAACTTTAAATTCTAGACAAGCTGGTGATTCTATATACCTAAGAGCCTAGATAGTGAAGTGATTCTCTGACACAGTTATCTAGACAGCCAAGTGATTCTCTAACACCGTGAGGGTCTAGTGATTCTCCCCCACTGTAGCCTGGACGGTCGACTGATTCTCCCCCACTGTAGCCTGGACGGTCGACTGATTCTCCCCCACTGTAGCCTGGACGGTCGACTGATTCTCCCCCACTGTAGCCTGGACGGTCGACTGATTCTCCCCCACTGTAGCCTGGACGGTCGACTGATTCTCCCCCACTGTAGCCTGGACGGTCGACTGATTCTCCCCCACTGTAGCCTGGACGGTCGACTGATTCTCCCCCACTGTAGCCTGGACGGTCGACTGATTCTCCCCCACTGTAGCCTGGACGGTCGACTGATTCTCCCCCACTGTAGCCTGGACGGTCGACTGATTCTCCCCCACTGTAGCCTGGACGGTCGACTGATTCTCCCCCACTGTAGCCTGGACGGTCGACTGATTCTCCCCCACTGTAGCCTGGACGGTCGACTGATTCTCCCCCACTGTAGCCTGGACGGTCGACTGATTCTCCCCCACTGTAGCCTGGACGGTCGACTGATTCTCCCCCACTGTAGCCTGGACGGTCGACTGATTCTCCCCCACTGTAGCCTGGACGGTCGACTGATTCTCCCCCACTGTAGCCTGGTCGGTTAGGGATTCTCCAACATTGTAACAGTCAAGTGATTCTCCCCACAGTAGCCAGGACGGTCGAATGATTCTACCGCCCGGAGTGCCGTAAAGCTGTCCCGGCGCTGGGCGGCCATATTAACGCCGCCCAACTTCCAAGATAAGAATAATTTGATCTGCAAGGACCAGAAAACTTGGCTGCCGACGTTCCTTATCTCGACACAGCGCATTGTTCTCGAACCCAGACTTTCTAAGTGGCCGTTTGTTTCGTGCATTTTAGGCGGTTCTTCCGAGGGCGGGGTTTCTTCAGCCGAAACCGAAGCGGTTTTAGTGAAACCTCGTTTTTTTCTACCAGAACCGAAGCGGCGTCAATGCTGGCTTGGTTTCTTCAGTCGAAAGCAAAGCGGTTTTAGTGAAACCTCGGTTTCTTTACCGGAAATCGAAGTGGACTCAGAAATAGTTCGGTTTCTTCAGGCAAAACCGAAGCGATGTCTGCGAAAGTTCGGTTTCTTGGGTAAAAGCCAAACGGTCTCAGCAATAGCTCAGTTTCTCCAGTCGAAACAGAAGCTGTTAAGCGAGAGCGCGGTTTTTCTCTCTTTCGAAACTGCGATGCCTTTCTAGCAGTAAAAGAGAAGTTCTATAGCGAAAGTGAAATGTTTTTTCTAAGCCACAAGGGCATTTGATTGATTCTTGAAGAGGCTTTTTATCAGCAGCGAAGTTCCTTTATGAAAGACTGAACTGTCTTTTTCCAGAGTGGTTGGTTTCTTTAATCGAAACCGAAGTGCTTTTAGCGATAGGCCTGATGCGCTTCAGTTCCTTATTGAAAAACTCAACTGTTTTGAAAAAAGAGCTCCGGTATTGTTGAAAAAATCTGACTTGAAAAAACCGTCGTAGCTTCTGGAAGAAACAAGGTGCTGCGACTTTTTTTTTAAGCCGGAACATTTCTTCACCAAAACAGGAGCTCCTTTTTCAAACACGTGGGTTTTTCAATAGAAAACGGAGCGCATTTTTCGAACTGCGAGGTTTCTTCACCAAAAAATGAGGCCCTCTTTTCAAAGAGGAAGGAGTCTCCATTAAAAACTGTTGTGCCTTTTTTCAGAACAGCAAATCTTCTTTTACAAAAAATGAGGGACCTTTTTCATGAAAACAAAATTTTTTCACCAAAAATGAGGTAACTTTTTCACAACAATAATGTTTTTTGACCAAGAAATAAGGGATCTTTTTTTAAACGTCAAAATCTTTCTACGAAAAACCGAGGCGCTTTGTTCACAGTGCAAAGTTTTCATTCTAACACTAAAGTGTTTTTGAAAATATTTTTTCTCAAACACAGGGTAATATTTTGTGTCCTTTCCGTAAACAGTCCTCTTTTATCATATACAGTAGGTAGCACTTGAAATCTATCTCTTCGTCATTAACAGTCCACTATTATGTTCAAAGTCTACCACATCGTTTGAATACATAAGTACTCAATGTTCAATTGCTCGTAATAAAAAGTCTACTATTTCATCTAAAAGTTGAACTTTTTCATCATAAATCCGCCATTCCACCCAAGAAATGCCCATCCAAAAAATCCACCTCTCCACCCCAAAAGTCCACCTCTTCGTCCCAAAAATCCCCTAATCGTCCCAAAAGTTTTCCTCTCCGTCCCAAAAGTCCCTTAATTGTCCCAAAAGTCTACTATGTATCCCTAAAGTCCACCGTGCGTCACAAGAATCTCCCTTTCTGTCTCAAAAGTCCCCCCTCTGTGCCAAACAGCCCAACTCGCAGTCCCAAAAGTCAACTATGCGCCCAAAAAGTCCCCCCTCCCTCCTAAAAGTCCCCTCTCCGCCCCAAAAGTCCTCTCTCCATCTCAAAAGTCTAATATGCGTCCAAAAAGTCCTCTCTCCATCCCAAAATTTCCCCTCCATCCCAAAAGTCCCCCTCTCCGTCCCAAAAGTCCCCCTCTCCGCCCCAAAAGTCCCCTCTCTGTCCCAAAAGCCCCCCTCCGCCCCAAACAGCACAACTCCCCGTCCCAACACCGCACCACAGCCCCACGCCGCCGCCCTCATTTCCCATTCTGGGAGCTGTCGGACACGGCCACTGGAGCGTCAAAGTTCTGGGATAAATTCATTTATTCGAGTTATAAAGAAAATTAAAAATGGAAACATTCGACGATTACGTCAAATTGAAACCTATTGGTATCTGTACTAGAAAAATGATAGTTGGGAGAGCTACTAAAAGTTTTAAAAAAAATTTTATTAACATGTAGAGAAGCTGATTTTCTTCATCGACCACTACACTCGTAGCTCTTTACCTATTTTACCTCTGTTGCCTGTGCGTGATTGACGTCAGCCGAAGTGGGAGTAGAAGTCACGGTAGAGGCAACAAGGTAGGGTCATTTCTATGGGGCAAAATACACTTATTCTTGTTCGTCTAGCCATTAGAAAGGCTATATTTCGAACAAACTTTATGACGTCACCAAAACGCATTGACGTTGGGCCCATAGTGGAGCCAGATTTGGGGGTAGCAGTGCTACCAGATGCATAATGAGCGTTGCCATTGGTTCGTTACCGTGACGTCAGCAAGCCCACACAGTCGACGAAAAAGACCTACCTTGTTTCCTCTACCGTGGTAGAAGTCTACAAATGAGCCGCTTGGCTCGTTCTTGCTTGTATTTTTGTATTTTATTATCGTTCTTGGAGTAAACTATGGAACCGAGTTTTTGAACTGATCAAAAGAATTACGTACTTAAATTAAACTTTTTAATTATGTTCCTAAATTAAAGTTTGAAATTAAGTTCTTGAATGAAACTTTAAAATTACGTTGTTAAATTAAACTTTGGAATTACGTTTTGGAATTTAAATTTGGAATTAAGTTCTCAAATGAAATTTTAGAATTACATTCTTAAATTAAACTTTTGAATTACGTTCTAGAATTTAAATTTGGAATTAAGGATTTGGAATCTCGAATGAAACTTGTTCATTGTGTCTGAATTACACTTGGAAATGCGTTTTTTAACGACACTTGGAAATCATGTTTTGAATCAAACTCGAGAATTCCATTTTTCAAACATCGTTTGGGATCGCGCTCACGAATCAAATTCAAATATTACTCAAGTTGTCAATTCTTGAACTGACATTGAGAATCCCTTTCGCAATCTTTTTGTTAATTGAAATTTTACACTAAAGAAGATTTGACACTTTCACGCACTAAACTTGAAAATTGATCAATTGCAATTAAGAAGAAATTCTTGAAATAATCTTTACATGTAAACGTTCAAATTAAATTTAAGAATTACAACTTTCTCTCACCCCATTTTGAAATTACATCCTCAAATTAATCATAACAGTTTAAATTAATTTGAATAGTCTCGAATTAAGCTCTAAAATTAATCTTAACAGTTAAAGTCTTGAATTAAACTATCGACTCAAAGTCTCGAGTTAAACTCTCGGTCGAATTAAACTTTCAAAAGAATCTTGATGGTAAACTTTCGAATTAACCTCTGGAATTAAACTCTTGAATCTCAAACCATATTTTGTAATGACGTCTATGAGCCAATCGTGCGATCCAAGCCCGTAAATTATCATATTTTGTTTTTAAAATCTAAAATTAATCCTGAAATTTAAGCTCTAGAATGACATATATTGTAATTAGATTCTCAAATTAACCCTTAAATTCAATCTCTTCAGGTGGACTTAGTAATTCCGTTTGACACTGGCCCCTTCTGCTCTACTACAGCATGTCGACGCGGCAGAGGCGTGTCGCAGAGCAGCAGGGGGCGGCCTACATAATACAACATCTGGTCCTAACTCCCTTATTATAATCCAACATCTGGTCTTAACTCCCTCATTGTAATCCAACAACTGGTCTTAATTCCATTATTATAATCTAGTCGTATTCCCTTACCACACTGTGACAACCTCAGGAGCATGTTAGGCGTGGCGTCGTCTTGTAAAATGCACACATACATCTATAAAATGACTTTTTAAATGCTGTTCGAGGGACTTTCTCTCCGTGCCGGTGTCCCCTGTTCCCAGTGCGGTGATGTAAAGGGTCTGAGGGGTGATGTAAAGGGTCTGAGGGGTGATGTAAAGGGTCTGAGGGGTGATGAAAAGGGTCTGAGGGGTGATGTAAAGGGTCTGAGGGGTGATGTTAAGGGTCTGAGGGGTGATGTAAAGGGTCTGAGGGGTGATGTAAAGGGTCTGAGGGGTGATGTAAAGGGTCTGAGGGGTGATTTAAAGGGTCTGAGGGGTGATTTAAAGGGTCTGAGGGGTGATGTAAAGTGGGTAATCATTTCTTTCTTTCCTGAAGAATGGAGTAGATTAGAGTGGAGTGAAATCGAATGGAGTGGAATTGAGTGAAATCGAATGGAGTAGATTAGAATGGCATGGAATGGAATCGAATGACACGAAATAGAATCGAATGAAGTGGAGTGCAATCGAATGAAATGAAACGGAACGTAACAGAAATGACAACAGTAACGAGCCAAGTGGCGCACGCTCGTGTTGTCTCCCTGCCACCAGACACCAGTCACGCACAGGCAGCAACGGAACACATTCACAATCATAAATGTCCTCGCTCAAGTACAGTACATTCACGGTAGTATTGGGTTGGCCAAAAATTTCTTTGGTTTTTAATGTCATCTTTCCAGCCTCCTAAAGATTATTTTTATATTCTCTAAATCCTGAATTCGGTACAGCGAGCATGCTTACGTCAGTGTACAATAAGCCTCCAAGTAGAGCAGCTCTAACGTTTCATGGTCTCGAATGCAAGCAAAAAATGTTAAAATTTCTCTTCTTGGAGGCTTATTGCACACTGACGTAAGCATGCTCGCTGTACCGAATTCAGGATTTAGAGAATCAATATAAAATAATCTTTAGGAGTTTTGAAAGATGACATTCAAAAAACCAACGAACATTTTGGTAAACTTAATACATATTGTAAAGCCCACTACATAATGTAAATACCGTCCAGTAAATATCACAATGGTTCATACACGTTGACAAACAACCTCATATGTTATAGTTATAACTACGATACAACCTTATAAGTACGATATATGTACATAGCGCTATTACTTTACTACCGTATCTATTATGATACGTATAATTACAACGGTAATTGTACTTAACCTATAACTAAAGTATAAGTAACTTAACAGAGCACGGGTGCAGCCCTTCTCCCAGTCACTCCGCCAGTCCGGATGGCCGCCTGTCTGCCTGAAACTGGTTCACAAGAATTATTAATTTGAACTTTAACTTTTTTTAACGTGCCCATGTCTTTAATATTTTGTGCGCTTCCTTTGAAATGTCCTTCTGACATTGCTCCCGAGAATATACGGGTAGTCTTTGCATTAATTTGATTGCCTTGGTATTCTTTCCTCAATTTTTCTATATATGTACAGCAGCACAACCTCAAATACATCAGCACAACCGTAAGCGTTATTTCAGGTTCCTTCGCAGTTTTTCATCATACATTTTTGTCCAATTTAAATTAGCAATGAAAATTTCAACTAGCTTTTAATTTTTCCAACTGTCGTATCAATGAATGCAAACTCGTACAAATAAATGAAGGTCTACCGTAACTTTGAAGCTCCAGTGGCCGTGTCCGACAGCTCCGAGAATGGGAAATGAGGGCGGCGGCGTGGGGCTGTGGTGCGGTGTTGGGACGGGGAGTTGGGCTTTTTGGGTCGGAGGGGGACTTTTGGGACGGAAAGGGGACTTTTGGGACAGAGAGGGGACTTTTTGGATGGAGAGGTGGTCATCTGGGACGGAGAGGGGACTTTTGAAACGGAGAGGGGACTTTATAGAAAAACGGAAGAGGGGACTTTTGAAGCGGAGAGGGGACTTTTAGACAAAATAGAGAATTGGTGAATGAAATAGTAAACTTATAAATAAAGTAGTAGACTCTTCGATAAAAAAACGACTTTTATTTGAAATGGTACACTTTTGGATGGGATGGACTTTTTTGACTAAGCGGTATAATTTTACCGTTAAAAGGTGAATTTGAAGACAACTACTTCTTGGATTTTGAAGATTACTTAATTTTTCGGGATAGTTGAACTTTTTAGGAACATCTGAAATTCAAGTAAATCCAGTTTTGAACGAAAAATAAAACTTTGAGTGCTGACAAATTTTGGCAAAACGATCGACATTATGAGTAGCCACAGTTGACCAATGAAGAGCACTTTAAGACGAATTGGGGTTTTTGAACTCGGCAGTTACCTGACCAAAAGTTAACGGTTGAACTCGACAGTAACCTGACCAAAAGTTAACGGTTGAACTCGGCAGTTACCTAACCAGAATTCAACTGTTACATGGCCAGAATTCAACAGTTTAATTCAACAGTTACTTGACCAAAGAAGAAGTCGCCTGCGTGGAATATAAATTACACCCAAGTCTTAGGGGACAAAGTAGCTTTACCATTTTTCTAAACAAGCAAATAATAATATTTCATTGTGTGTTTGAGGCTTCAAGTACTCATTTTCATTCTCCTTTTCATCAAATCTTTTTGTATGATATCTGAGAATTTAGAAAATGGCTTGCTTCGTAAAAGTATCGTTCGTACGTACGTTACACAGCACCATCAATGAAAATGTTATTTGCTGCGTCTACATTCATTCAAAAATGCTTAACATTATGCTTAACATCATGCATAACACCATGCTTAACATCATACTTAACATCATGCTTAACACCATAATTAACATCATACTTAACATCACACTTAACACCATGCCTAACCTCATGCTCAACATCATGTACAAGTTTCAGCACCCACCAAATGAACAACACACAATTATCCAGCACATTTACGAAGTATTCAGGGTGTCCAAAACACGTACTCACCTTTTGAGTGAGAATTACCCACGTGTTCTTTGTTTTTGATTCGAGCGCCACTGAGTTATCTTTTCCGATGCCTAATTGTCTCGAATTAATGTTTAATTATAAGATTTTATTCATTTGACTTATTTATGCGTATACAAACATCTACATCAAATCAAATTACACGAGTTATGGGCATTCAAAAAGAGGGTACAATTTTGGGGTAGGTTCATATATTTTGTACTCTATGTCGTACATTCATGCGTGTACTAATATGTTGTAGAAATTAAAATATTCATTTAAATTAACATAAAAGTGTCATTGGTCACAAATGATGCGCAAAACAATGCATATGATATATTTTAGGTCGCATGAAAATACGACACAATCATTCACGGTTCGCGTTTCTATCAGTTATAAGTTCGTTCCGAGCGAAGCGAAAACTCTTCTTAACATCACACCAGAGGACAAATTTATTTACTTTAGAACGAAATATTAAGGTAATTTCTTTTAAATTATCATTCATGAAACACAGAACGGTTTGAACTTTCCATCAAGGCATTTAAAATGTAGGAACGATGCGAAATGTTTCTTAAAATCCTTCAGAAAGGACGTTGGTCGATAAAGAGTTAACTTCACAACAACGAGGAGCACCTCTAATTTTTTCCACGGAAGTTCAAAAGCGGGCACAGCCATTGTAAGTCATTGTAAGTCTGGGAAAATTTCCATTAATGAACAGCTTGCTGGATCATAATTACAGCTCTGCTCTGAGTGCCTTAATATTGCCCTTCGTTTCTCAATGTTGTGGCTTGATTTCAGGGTTCTTTTAGTGATCATGTAATGCGATTTTGTCCTTCATTTCGTTTTGCTGTGGCTTGATTTATTATTTCATTTTGTGACATTGTAGCTTGATTGTCCCTCTCATTTTGCAACTGAAAGCTCAATTTCACTCCGTTCTACACAAAAATAGCCACCGTCCACCAGCGACATTTGGCTCTGCCTATCATTTCACTTGTTTAGTTGCAACGGAGAAATCTCGAAAGATCTCAGTCATATGTACAAAGAATGTAATGCGATTATTTTGATGTGCTTGAGGTGAATGGGATCATATACTTACAAAATTTTTGATAGGCCATGGAACGTCTCAGAGCGTTACCGTTCGAGCGCATGTTCCGAGTGGACTTTAATTTTGAAGTTGGGTTTCAAAACGTGATATTAGAGTTTCAAGGACTAATAATTTTATTAGATTTTATTATTTTTTGATTTCATCTAATTTTAGACTTTACACGTTAATATTCTATTTTAATTTAAAATGCAATGTTATGTTTTAAAAAGCAATGCCAAATTTCAAAATTAAACATTAAGTTGTAAAGAAAAATTCAGATTTTAAATGTAATACTTCATGTCAAATATTATATCAGATTATAATTATAACATAAGGCTTTCAATATTATTAAATTTTAAAATGTAATATTCGATTCTGAAAGGTTTTATCAAATTTTAAAATGAAATATTATGTTCTAAATAAAATACCAAAGTTAAAAATGTAACAACAGATATTACATGGTTATGTATAATTTTAAAAGATAGGAGTAATATTTAACTTTAAACCAAATATTTGATTTTAAAAGGCAGTATTACATTTTAAAAAGAAACATTAGATTTTAAATAAAATATTAAATTTTTGAAAGGTATGATTAGATTTTAAAAGGTAACATGGAATTTGAAATAAAGGTTTAAGTTTTAAAAGGTATGGCTAAATTTTACAAGGTGATATTGAAGTTTGAATACTAGTGTTGTTTATTAAACTGCATTGTGTGATTTTAAAAGGGAGCGTTGGGTTTTAAACGGCAATAACGAATTTTAAATCGCAGAGTTGGATTTTTCAAAAGGGAATGTTGGATTTTAATAAAAAAAAACATTGTTGTATTTTAATATACAATTTTGAATTTTTTTTTAAAAAACAATTTTGAATTTTGAAAAGGAATGTTGAATTTCAAAGTTTAATGTTGGATTTCCAGAAGTAGAATGAGGTTTTGAAGCGTATTGCTAGGTTTTACCTAGTTAAAAGGTATTGATAGATTTCAAAACAGAATGTTAGAATAAAAATTAGACATTATATTTGAACTGTGATGTTAAAATTTTGAGTAATTTCTATAAAAATTTTAACTTGAACGAAATTACAACCCGGAAAAAAATTACTAAGTTTTTTATGATTATTGTGGCATTTTATTTTCTAGTGCAACTGTCCTTTCGTGCATTTGCCCATAGCTACTCCGGAGTTTGTACCATAACATTTATTCCACCAGCGAATACTATGTTTTCCATTTATCTATACACGATTCCCGGCATCTAACGCGCTAAGCCAATGAAACGCGCTAAACCAATGTGACGCGCTAAACCAATGTGACGCGCTAAACCAATGTAACGCGCTAAACCGATGTGACGCGCTAAACCAATGTAACGCGCTAAACCAATGTGACGCGCTAAACCAATGTGACGCGCTAAACCAATGTAACGCGCTAAACCAATGTGACGCGCTAAACCAATGTAACGCGCTAAACCAATGTAATGCGCTAAACCAATATGACGCGCTAAACTAATGTAACGCGCTAAACTAATGTGACGCGCTAAACCAATGTAACGCGCTAAACCAATGTAACGCGCTAAACCAATGTAACGCGCTAAACCAATGTGACGCGCTAAACTAATGTAACGCGCTAAACTAATGTGACGCGCTAAACCAATGTAACGCGCTAAACCAATGTAACGCGCTAAACCAATGTAACGCGCTAAGCCGATGTGACGCGCTAAACTAATGTAACGCGCTAAACCAATGTAACGCGCTAAACCAATGTAACGCGCTAAACCAATGCAACGCGCTAAACCAATGTGACGCGCTAAACTAATGTAACGCGCTAAACTAATGTAACGCGCTAAACCAATGAAACGCGCTAAACTAATGTAACGCGCTAAACCAATGTAACGCGCTAAACTAATGTAACGCGCTAAACCAATGTAACGCGCTAAACCAATGTAACGCGCTAAACTAATGTGACGCGCTAAACCAATGTAACGCGCTAAACCAATGTAACGCGCTAAACCAATGTAACGCGCTAAGCCGATGTGACGCGCTAAACTAATGTAACGCGCTAAACCAATGTAACGCGCTAAACCAATGTAACGCGCTAAACCAATGCAACGCGCTAAACCAATGTGACGCGCTAAACTAATGTAACGCGCTAAACTAATGTAACGCGCTAAACCAATGAAACGCGCTAAACTAATGTAACGCGCTAAACCAATGTAACGCGCTAAACTAATGTGACGCGCTAAACCAATGTAACGCGCTAAACCAATGTAACGCGCTAAACCAATGCAACGCGCTAAACCAATGTGACGCGCTAAACTAATATAACGCGCTAAACTAATGTAACGCGCTAAACTAATGTAACGCGCTAAACCAATGCAACGCGCTAAACCAATGTGACGCGCTAAACTAATATAACGCGCTAAACTAATGTAACGCGCTAAACTAATGCAACGCGCTAAACCAATGTGACGCGCTAAACCAATGTGACGCGCTAAACTAATGTGACGCGCTAAACTAATGTGACGCGCTAAACCAATGTGACGCGCTAAACTAATGTGACGCGCTAAACCAATGTAACGAGCTAAACCAATGTGACGCGCTAAACCAATGTTACGCGCTAAACTAATGTAACGCGCTAAACTAATGTAACGCGCTAAACCAATGTAACGCGCTGAACCAATGCAACGCGCTAAACCAATGTAACGCGCTAAACCAATGTGACGCGTTAAACCAATGTAACGCGCTAAACCAATGTAACGAGCTAACCCAATGCAACGCGCTAAACCAATGTGACGCGCTAAACCAATGTAACGCGCTAAACCAATGTGACACGCTAAAAATGTAACGCGCTAAACCAATGTAACGCGCTAAACCAATGCAACGCGCTAAACCAATGTGACGCGCTAAACCAATGTGACGCGCTAAACCAATGTAACGCGCTAAACCAATGTGACGCGCTAAACCAATGTAACGCGCTAAACCAATGTGACGCGCTAAACCAATGTAACGAGCTAAACTAATGTGACGCGCTAAAACAATGTGACGCGCTAAACCAATGTAACGAGCTAAACTAATGTGACGCGCTAAACTAATGTAACGCGCTAAACCAATGTGACGCGCTAAACCAATGTAACGCGCTAAACCAATGTAACGCGCTAAACCAATGCAACGCGCTAAACCAATGTGACGCGCTAAACCAATGTGACGCGCTAAACCAATGTGACGCGCTAAACCAATGTGACGCGCTAAACCAATGTAACGCGCTAAACCAATGTGACGCGCTAAACCAATGTAACGAGCTAAACTAATGTGACGCGCTAAACCAATGTGACGCGCTAAACCAATGTAACGAGCTAAACTAATGTGACGCGCTAAACTAATGTAACGCGCTGAACCAATGTGACGCGCTAAACCAATGTAACGCGCTAAACCAAAGTAACGCGCTAAGCCAATGTGACGCGCTAAACCAATGTAACGCGCTAAACCAATGTGACGCGCTAAACCAATGTAACGAGCTAAACCAATGTAACGCGCTAAACCAATGTAACGAGCTAAACTAATGTGACGCGCTAAACTAATGTAACGCGCTAAACCAATGTGACGCGCTAAACCAATGTAACGAGCTAAACTAATGTGACGCGCTAAACTAATCTAACGCGCTAAACCAATGTGACGCGCTAAACCAATGTAACGCGCTAAACCAATGTGACGCGCTAAACCAATGTGACGCGCTAAACCAATGTAACGCGCTAAACCAATGTGACGCGCTAAACCAATGTAACGCGCTAAACCAATGTAACGCGCTAAAAGCAATGACTTCACGAATGTACTCGGCCGAGGTTACAGCGCTTACGTTTTTCTTATTAAGAAAAATGTCTGTATTGCTTGCACCAAGGCACGGGCTGAAACTTACTCATATCGTAAAATAAACGAATCAAATCTTGAAGAAATGCGTACCGTTCTAGAAGAATCAATGCCTACATTGCACATCTCTCAACAAAACAATAATGCTACGAGCATTGATGAAGCAGTAGTAAAGTTGACTGAAACCGCATACAATCAGTGACCGCATGCAATGACCGCATACAATCAGTGTTGCCCAATTGTAACTCGTACAGTTACCCCGAAAAATAAACAAATGCCCTGGATTACTAGAGACATCGTGATAAATATAAAGAAACGCCAAGCGTACCTAGCCCTCCTTTGCGAAGGACGAATATCTAGAGAAACATACAACCGATTCAGAAACTATGTAACAATCCAGATAAGAACATCAAAAAAGAACTACTTTACGCTCAAGTTTACTCAATTCAAAACTGACGTTAAAAAGACTTGGCATCTCCTTAACTCTTGCTGTAAACCGAATAATGCCGATAAAAAGAAAATTGAATATGTTATTCAAGATAATGTAAAATACCATGAGAAGAAAGAAATTGCTAATCTCTTTAACAACTTCTTCGTAAGCGTAGGAAAAACTATAACTGATGGTATTTCAAGAGAACCTACTGATCACCTGGAATTTATGGATCATATTCGAGAACCCAACTCCTTTTTCTTTACGCCTGCAAACTCCTCCGATGTAATTACGTGCATAAACAACATGAAAAATAAATCGAGTGGGTTACAAACGTTTCCGACTAAAGTACTTAAAGTTATTGCTGACATTGTAGCCCCGCTGATATCAAATATTATTAACCAGTCTCTCTTACTAGGCACTTTCCCGAACTCCCTCAAAGTTGCTAGAGTAACCCCTATCTTTAAAAGTGGTGAAAAAACCTGTGTAAACAATTATCGACCTATCTCCGTACTACCAATTATTAGCAAAGTATTCGAAAAGATTGTGTATAAAAAAGTGTACTCTTATTTTGAACAAAAATCAGTTCTTTACGATAAACAATACGGCTTTCGCTCTAAAAAAATCAATAACACAGGCTATATTAAATCATTTACAATTCCTCTATTCTAATATAGATGAAGGAAAGCCTGTCTTCTCTGTATTTCTTGACTTTCGAAAAGCATTAGATTGTGTGGACCATAAAATACTACTCTCGAAGCTACACTGTTATGGCATTCGAGGGATTGCCCATGATTGGTTCAGATCATACCTAACAAATCGGAAGCAATACGTTGTCATTGACGACGCAAAATCAGACCCACAGACAATTAGCCATGGAGTTCCACAAGGATCTGTTCTTGGGCCTCTCCTGTTTCTGATTTTTATCAATGATATTGTTAAATCTACGTCATTCTTCAAATTCATACTTTTTGCCGATGACAGTACGCTTTCTGCGGTCCCTCCGAACCAAAATCCTGCTATTATTGTGGAAAGTATGAATAATGAACTTCATAAGGTTTCAAATAATGAAGGCATCTACGGATGCTTTATTTCCAATTTCAAGCCTGATACATATCACCTTGTTCATTGGATTTTCAAATGCCTTATAACTAACGCCAGGACGCCATTACGCTTTCCCCCGGTCAAGACCGGTACCCATTTCAGACACCTGGGTTGAGTGGGGTATTGTGCTTGGAATTTTTCTCTTTACCCAACAGAGAAAATCGCCACCAGCGCCGGGACTCGAACCAGGGTCTGCCTGGACGGAGGCAAGTTCGATGGTTGCACGGCTACGACGAGCACGTGGCTTCATCGTGGCTCATAGCTAATAAAATAAGCCTTAATATTTATGAAACAAATTATATTACATTCTCATACAAGAAAGATGTATCTCTCCCATACATTAAAATTGGCGAAGGTGAAATCGAAGAAACCAACTTATGTAAGTTTCTGGGCATCATAATAGATAAACATCTGACCTTCAAAGAGCACATCACTCATATTAGTTCTAAATTATCAAAATCCATCGGAATCCTAAATAAAGTTAAAAATTTTATGCCTGAAACAGCTTTACAAATGCTCTACCGAACGCTCATTTCTCCATACTTGCAATACGGAATAGAAGCATGGCACGGAACTGATAAAAATAAAACCAACAAAATTTTTACTCTGCAGAAATGTGCTATCAGAGCGGTAAAGAACCTAGAATATAATGCTCACACCAATGATTCTTTCAAAAATTTACAAATACTTAAACTTTCGGATCTCTACAAAATCTCCATCTGTAATTTCATTTACAAAACATTAAGAAATGATGGCAACAATAGCCTAAGACAATTATTGACTGCGCAAACTGGTTATCACGACCATTTAACCCAAAATAGAAGTAAATTCATGCTTCCTTATTATTCGAAGGCCCGGTCGCAACACAGTATCCTCTTCGTTGGAACCAAAACTTGGAACTCTATACCTGCGGAGATCCGTAAATGTAACTCGTACAAAGTATTCAAAAGACATCTTGAATCTCACTTCCTATCAGAATACTAGTCGTGTAAGATCACAATGTCAAATCTTGCCTCCTACATGTAACTAATGATAATGTCATAATGTAACTCGCCTTGGGTAACATAACCGATCTTCAGTCTGCTCTTGAATCGTCTTATCGAACATAATGTTAAATATAGCCGATTTGACCTATATTGTAAAATACAGCATAAAATATCGAGTTGATTTTCTCAATGATCAGTCTAATGCGAAACTAGGTTAAGTGAACTAGGTTAAATATTATTGTACACCTTAGAATAACGTGATGATAGGATGCCCTAGAAGTCGCTGAACTCGTTCAGGCCCACATGTAGCTATACTCAAATTTGACCATGGTACTAGACTTAAGAAACATTCTACCTCTGTATCCCCTGTGTTGAATAAATTGTTTAAATTACTTAAATACATTCACCAGACAACTTGTATGAGTTTTAGATAACAAGTTGTAAATTACTGAACTCTATGTTGTAAATTACAGTTACTGTAAGTGTGATACTGAATTATCTGGAGAGGATTCTATGGAGCTCTATCATGCCACAACCTCGCCAGGATATGTTCTCCACTCTACCCTAACCTCACCACAACCTCACCACCTCACCACAACTCCACCACAACCTCACCACAACACCACCGCCACCTCACCACAACACAACCGCAACCTCACCACAACACCACCGCAACCCTACCACAACTCCACCACAACCCCACCACAACACCACCGCAACCCCGCCACAACCCCACCACAACCCCACCACAACCCCACCACAACCCCACCACAACCCCACCACAACCCACAACAACCCCACCACAACCCCACCACAAACCCCGCCACAACCCCGCCACAACCCCACCACAACCCCACCACAACCCAACCACAACCCCACCACAACCCACCACAACCCCACCACAACCCCACCACAACCCCACCACAACCCCACCACAACCCCACCAAAACCCCACCACAACCCCACCACAACCCCACCACAACCCCACCACAACTCCACCACAACCCCACCACAACCCCATCACAACCCCACCACAACCTCACCACAACCCCACAACAACCCCACCACAACCCCACCACAACCTCACCACAACCCCACCACAACACCACCATAACCCCAGCACAACCCCACCACAACCCCACCACAACCCCACCACAACCCCACCACAACCTCACCACAACCCCACCACAACCCCACCACAACCTCACCACAACCCCACCACAACACCACCGCAACCCCACCACAACCCCAACATAACCCCGCACAACTCCACCGCAACCCCGCCACAACCCCACCACAACCTCACCACAACCCCACCACAACCCCACCACAACCCCACCACAACCCCACCACAACCCCACCACAACCCCACCACAACCCCACCACAACCCCACCACAACCCCACCACAACCCCAGGCACACACTCCACCCCACGAAGTCGCCTCGCTAAATCACATCTGCTTCTAATTAGGTGGTCAGAAATTAAATTTTGCTGCCGCAGCGATTTTTTGTCCAGAAATTATGGCGAAAATTGCGGGTGAACTGCCTGTCTGCATGCCAGTCTGCATGCCTGTCTGCATGCCTGTCTGCATGCCTGTCTGCATGCCTGTCTGTATGCCTGTCTGCATGCCAGTCTGCATGCCTGTCTGCATGCCTGTCTGCATGCCTGTCTGCATGCCTGTCTGTATGCCTGTCTGCATGCCTGTCTGTATGCCTGTCTGCATGCCAGTCTGCATGCCTGTCTGCATGCCTGTCTGCATGCCTGTCTGTATGCCTGTCTGCATGCCTGTCTACATGCCTGTCTGCATGCCTGTCTGCATGCCTGTCTGCATGCCTCTCTGAATGCCTGTCTGCAGCCTGTCTGCATGCCTGTCTACATGCTTGTCTGCATGCCTCTCTGCATGCCTGTTTTCAAGTCTGTCTGTATGCCTGTCTGCATGCCTGTCTGCATGCCTCTCTGCATGCCTGTCTGCACGCCTGTCTACATGCCTGTCTGCATGCCTGTCTGCATGCCTGTCTGCATGCCTGTCTGCATACCTGTCTGCATGCCTGTCTGCATGCCTGTCTGTATGCCTGTCTGCATGCCTGTCTGCATGCCTCTCTGCATGCCTGTCTGCACGCCTGTCTACATGCCTGTCTGCATGCCTGTCTGCGTGCCTGTCTGTAAAACCTGTCTGCATGCCTGTTTACAGGCCTGTCTGCATGCCTGTCTGCATGCCTGTCTGCATGCCTTTCTGCATGCTTGTCTGCATGCCTGTCTGTATAGCCTGTCTGCATGCCTGTCTGCATGCCAGTCTGCATGCCTGTCTGCATGCCTGTCTGCATGCCTGTCTGCATGCCTGTCTGCATGCCTGTCTGCATACCTGTCTGCATGCCTGTCTGCATGCCTGTCTGCATGCCTGTCTGCATGCCTGTCTGCATGCCTGTCTGCATGCCTGTTTACAAGTCTGTCTGTAAACCTGTTAGCAGACCTGTTTGCAGTGTTCCAGAATGGTTACTCGGCTGCTCATATCTGCAGACACTGGAAAAACAGTCCATTTCCTTCAGAGTTTGTACTTGAAATTAGTTCCGACGTGGGTATCTTAAGAATGATGTTTTTTTGTTAAATTCAAGCATTTGTATAGACTGCGCCTCCAGATATGAGATATTGAGTTTTTAACGATTGACAATGTTTCTAGTAAAAATGTTGTGTGAATTCCTTTTTACTTTAACAACGCGAAGAACTATTTTTTAAAGTGGAAAAGTTACAAAGGTACTGCAAACATTATATCACAGGTATGATTGCTGTCATGTCAACGGTGGTTGGATGAAATGTTCAGGAAAGAAAAACATAGAAAGTATTCTTTTGACCAATTTAACTTGTGTTTTAAAACTTTTGAAAGCCGCTCGAAGAGAGAAGACGATGAAGGTTGATATGAACTCCTGGGGGGGGGGGCAAACATTATGTATACATTGGTGTACACTCAACTCAGTACAGAGGCAGTACACACTCTCTGTACACTCAACTCAGTACAGAGGCAGTACACACTCTCTGTACACTCAACTCAGTACAGAGGCAGTACACACTCTCTGTACACTCAACTCAGTACAGAGGCAGTACACACTCTCTGTACACTCAACTCAGTACAGAGGCAGTACACACTCTCTGTACACTCAACTCAGTACAGAGGCAGTACACACTCTCTGTACACTCAACTCAGTACAGAGGCAGTACACACTCTCTGTACACTCAACTCAGTACAGAGGCAGTACACACTCCCTGTACACTCAACTCAGTACAGAGGCACTACACACTCTCTGTACACTCAACTCAGTACAGAGGCAGTACACACTCTCTGTACACTCAACTCAGTACAGAGGCAGTACAAACTCCCTGTACACACAACTCAGTACAGAGGCAGTACACACTCCCTGTACACACTACTCAGTACAGAGGCAGTACACACTCCCTGTACACACAACTCAGTACAGAGGCAATACACACTCCCTGTACACACAACTCAGTACTGAGGCAGTACACACTCCCTGTACACACAACTCAGTACAGAGGCAATACACACTCCCTGTACACACAACTCAGTACAGAGGCAGTACACACTCTCTGTACACTCAACTCAGTACAGAGGCAGTACACACTCCCTGTACACACAACTCAGTACAGAGGCAGTACACACTCTCTGTACACTCAACTCAGTACAGAGGCAATACACACTCCCTGTACACACAACTCAGTACAGAGGCAGTACACACTCCCTGTACACACAACTCAGTACAGAGGCAGTACACACTCCCTGTACACACAACTCAGTACAGAGGCAGTACACACTCCCTATACACTCAACTCAGTACAGAGGCAGTACACACTCCCTGTACACTCAACTCAGTACAGAGGCAGTACACACTCCCCATACACTCAACTCAGTACAGAGATAGTACACACTCCCTTTACACTCAACTCGAGTCAGAGGCAATGCGCACTCCTTCGAGTATCCATTGTAGTGAACATAATTCGAATTTTTTCGATGTCGTGAGGACGCCCGGACTCCATCATCCCATTTGGCGGCGGCGCGCATTGCCGTCACGCCCTATTATCGCGTCTGCGAGGGGCGGCGCCCTTTGTGTCGCCTGCCAAACTGTGTCAATGGATGGCGGCGTGAAGGAGTGTAGGGTCGTCGCCTGGTGTGTTGTGGGTGTAGGAGAGGCGTGTAGCAGACTATGGGGGAGTATTGGGGTGTATTGTGGGTGTAGGAGAGGCGTGTAGCAGACTATGGGGGAGTATTGGGGTGTATTGTGGGTGTAGGAGAGGCGTGTAGCCGACTATAGAGGAGTATTGGGGTGTGTTGTTGGTGTCGGAGAGGCGTGTAGAGGCGGATGGATAAAATTACAATTGATGGTTCGGATTTACTTCAAATCCAAGCCGCATCAATAACAGGGGATGGAACAACCGGTCCCTGTCTTCATACTTGGAGGAGTGTGCTAATTTTCTGTAGGGGGAGAGAGCTGTGAAGCAAGTTATGGAACTGGACTTGAACTGTGAAGCAAGTTATGGGAATGGACTTGAACTGTGAAGCAAGTTATGGGACTGGACTTGAACTGTGAAGCAAGTTATGGGACTGGAAGAGAGCTGTGAAGCAATTTATGGGACTGGAAGAGAGCTGTGAAGCGAGTTATGGGACTAGAAGAGAGCTGTGAAGCAAGTTATGGGACTGAAAGAGAGCTGTGAAGCATGTTATGGGACTGGAAGAGAGCTGTGAAGCATGTTATGGGATTGGAAGAGAGCTGGGAAGCAAGTTATGGGACTAGAAGAGAGCTGTGAAGCAAGTTATGGGACTGGAAGAGAGCTGTGAAGCAAGTTATGGGACTGGAAGAGAGCTGTGAAGCATGTTATGGGACTGGAAGAGAGCTGTGAAGCAAGTTATGAGACTGGAAGAGAGCTGTGAAGCAAGTTATGGGACTGGAAGAGAGCTGTGAAGCATGTTATGGGACTGGAAGAGAGCTGTGAAGCAAGTTATGGGACTAGAAGAATGCTTTGAAGCAAGTTATGGGACTGGGCTTGAGCTGTGAAGCAAGTTATGGGACTGGAAGAGAGTTGTGAAGCATGTTATGGGACTGGAAGAGAGCTGTGAAGCATGTTATGGGACTGGAAGAGAGTTGTGAAGCATGTTATGGGACTGGAAGAGAGCTGTGAAGCAAGTTATGGGACTGGAAGAGAGCTGTGAAGCAAGTTATGGGACTGGAAAAAAAGAAAAAAAACTTTATTTCCAATAGAGATGGTACAAAAGTACCATCATTGGTTTTTAAAATATCTTAAAGTTAATACACCTAGGTGATACACACACATGAGTATTGTAATACTTATGTCACTAGTCGAAAAGAGTTGATTGAGGGCTATGTACTCCTAATCTTGCTTAATCTACATTTGACGATACACATAATGATAATTATAAGAGACAACACAATTTCATGGTCGATACATTTTCATTGTGGATTGAGAATACCTTTGACAATTTACGTATACATGATATGAAACTTCGCAATTCTTGACGCCAGGAAATAACATTAGAATGGTTTGTTTCGGAAGATGTTCAAAAATTACATTTTAAGGAAGCACGAAAAAATAAATATTCATATGTACATATATTATATATATATATATATAAATGTACAGGGAGTTCATGGAATCGAACTCGTGACTTATAAGTTACCGCGCCAGCACGCTACCGACTGCGCCACCAATCACCCAAAGGTGATCGATGCACAACGGAAGCAATGCATGGCACGGCGAAAGCGGGCTCTTTCGTCCACGCATATAATTCCCTTATGTATCAATAGCTCAAAGTCATATTACCCCCAGAAACAATTACTGAGTCTGGTTAAGCGGGCTCTCCGTCCACGCATAGGTTTTTTTCAAACGAAATAAATGTACAGGGAGTTCATGGAATCGAACTCGTGACTTATAAGTTACCGCGCCAGCACGCTACCGACTGCGCCACCAATCACCCAAAGGTGATCGATGCACAACGGAAGCAATGCATGGCACGGCGAAAGCGGGCTCTTCCGTCCACGCATATAATTCCCTTATGTATCAATAGCTCAAAGTCATATTACCCCCAGAAACAATTACTGAGTCTGGTTAAGCGGGCTCTCCGTCCACGCATAGGTTTTTTTCAAACGAAATAAATGTACAGGGAGTTCATGGAATCGAACTCGTGAATTATAAGTTACCGCTTAACCAGACTCAGTAATTGTTTCTGGGGGTAATATGACTTTGAGCTATTGATACATAAGGGAATTATATGCGTGGACGGAAGAGCCCGCTTTCGCCGTGCCATGCATTGCTTCCGTTGTGCATCGATCACCTTTGGGTGATTGGTGGCGCAGTCGGTAGCGTGCTGGCGCGGTAACTTATAAGTCACGAGTTCGATTCCATGAACTCCCTGTACATTTATTTCGTTTGAAAAAAACCTATGCGTGGACGGAGAGCCCGCTTAACCAGACTCAGTAATTGTTTCTGGGGGTAATATGACTTTGAGCTATTGATACATAAGGGAATTATATGCGTGGACGGAAGAGCCCGCTTTCGCCGTGCCATGCATTGCTTCCGTTGTGCATCGATCACCTTTGGGTGATTGGTGGCGCAGTCGGTAGCGTGCTGGCGCGGTAACTTATAAGTCACGAGTTCGATTCCATGAACTCCCTGTACATTTCTTTCGTTTGAAAAAAACCTATGCGTGGACGGAGAGCCCGCTTAACCAGACTCAGTAATTGTTTCTGGGGGTAATATGACTTTGAGCTATTGATATATATATATATATATATATATGCATGAGGACCACGAAAATTACAAGATTTGTATTTCTAATTGAGCAATTTCAACATAACGGTCACCATAACGGTCATTAGTTGATAAACATTTTATTTAAATATAAATCGATGATGACATAACAAATATATAGCTTTTTACGTGAACGCTTTACAATAATAATGAGATGACGAGTTAGTTAACGTTACAAGTTAAGAGTAAACAGAAAAAATTATCTCTAATTAAAATGCCAGTTGTCAGTTTAGTACACACATATGTCAGTTTAGTACACACATATATACATGTAAATATATACACATTTACATGCACATACATACCTACACACATACATACACCTAACACGTAAACATACACAAATGCATTGCTATGCATCGAGGCAATCACAATATATGCGCGTTCTATAAAAATGCTGTGCGATGTTCTGAAATATAGGATAATGAGCAAAGGAAATTCGCGACAACTCTTTCAGTATGTGTTGCTGCTTACAATTTCTAATGAAATATTGTAACGATATTTTTTAAATATTGTATCGAACAGATCATTGGTTGATAAGCGTCTTATTTATCAAGACGACAGCTGTAAGAAAGAAAAAGAAAAGAAACAACGTTTATTTTCCAAGTTGCCACATGAGATACATCCCAGCATATTGGCTTGTAAAAATATCCTAATATAGGACGTCCTAAAACAAAAAGTTCCATACGAGGAGTACTAATTGACAAACCATCAGAGGTGTACAAATAGATAAGCCATGCGAGGCATAATAATAGACAAACTATACGAGGTGTACTAATAGACGAAGTATCAGAGGTGTACAGATAGATAGACCCTACGAGGCATATTAATAGACAAAATATACGAGGCGTACTAATAGACAAACCATACGTGACGTGCTAATAGTCTAACTCTGTCAAGGGGTAGTTGAATAAGAAATGAAAAATATCATCTCTTGGATATTTTATATTCCAAGAGATGGCTACAACTCATAAATAATTCGAATACTACTAAAGAATTCTTCGAAACTCCCAAGTTCTTAGTTGAAACTATCGAAATAGGAAATAGACAAACAAAAAACGCTACACCGTACTAGATTGAAACCCCATCGTAAATGACAATCAAGTATTGAGAAAAGGTTAGTCATGAAGTAATTTATAAAGAACATCGAAGTTGGAAAAAGACAAAAAACGCTATACCGGAGCAGATTGAAACACCATCGTAGATGACAATCAAGTATTGGTTAGTCACGAAGTAATTTATAAAGAACATCGCGCAACACAACACGCACATCTAGAAATGCGTAAACAAACTTACACTCAAAAATGAAATGCATGGCTTGTTCGGCATACAAATATAGAGATAATTTTTGCACGAGCGCTTTATTTCATTTATCTGTTTATACTTTTAATTTCTTCTATTCACAGAAATGCCCTTCGGGGCCGTGATAGATCGATTTATAAATCATTAAGCAAGCGCAATCAATTTGTTTATTTCTGGAATTTGGTTCAGTGTTAACTGATCGCAGAGCTTCAGGTAAAATGTAATGTGTCTTGAGGTTTTGCTTTTTACGCAAAAAGTAGAAATAGAATCATATATACTTATGTACATGTGCGTATATATATATGTGCGAACGTGTGCATGTGTACACTGACACATAGACATTCATGTTTGCGTGCGCACACATACACACTCATGCACATACTAACACTCATATCCGTATATATATACGTATTGAAAATGAATATAAGAGAAATGCTAATAAACATGAAAAATAATCTTGCTCTTTCTATATTTAAAATGATAGCCAAAGCTCTGATGAATCGTAAGAAATAACCTGAGGAAATATAAGGAATAGAAAAAGGACATCGAAAAACGTATAAATGGAATCGTTTTTTAATTTCCTAAAAGAAATTTCAAGAAAACTCAAGTTACCGCCGAGGAACAACAACAAAAAAAACATATTTCATATCTTCTCGATATTCTCCGCACCATCATGCGGACATGGGTACATGGGATAAAATAGAGATACAGTGTAAGCCGGTTACCACTCATGGTTGACAAATATCTACAAAATTTTGGCAGAAATGCGTAAACAAACATATACTCAACATCAAAATTCACAGCTTGTACAACATACGGACAGAAAGATAATTTTACCACGATTCATATGTTCAAATTGCACTTTATTTCATTAACTGTATTTGTCATTAATTCAATTCACAGAAACGCCCTCTGGGGAAGTGATAGATCTATTTTTGAATCATTTCGCTAGTGCAGTAAAATTTATTAACCGGATGGTTTTTGTGTAAAGAAATGAAATAGAAACATGTACATCTATTAACGTAGATATATATATATATACCTACATACGTACACACACATATTAATATATGTATATTCTTATTGAAAATGAAATGTAAGAAAAAAATACATATATGAGATAAAAAGATAAAATCAACCTACCATCTACTACACCGAAAATGACAGCTGAGCTTACTGTAATCCTAAGAAATTATTCGAAAAAAAATAACTATAAAGAAAAGAAGACTTCGAAAAACGTAAAAATGTACTGGTTTCTAATTTATTCATGGAAATTTTTAAGAAAAACTCAGGTTACAGTCAAGAAACAACACAACTCTTCAGCATTAAGCGGACATGTGTACATGGGATGAAATGGAGTAACATTGTGGCCGGATATCACATCTGAGTGGCGAATATTTACACAATTTGGCACATATAGGTAGATTAAGCAATGGTCCAAAGTGATAATTTTAATTACTGCTGAAGAAGACAGCTGTAAAGTAAATTAGAGGACTGGAAGAGAGCTGTGAAGCCAGTTATGGAATTATAAAAAGTATAGAGTTATTACTGCATGTGCAAAAATTGTGCATATATTGTTTTAAAACGAAGTGTAAACATTTGGAGGTATTAAAGGATTTATTTCTAAACTTCTGATGGGTTTGTGTAGGTAGAACTGAGCACATCCGATGGTTTGTATGTACATGAGAATGTTGTCCACATGAAAGTAAAATCTTTAATTTCTCACAACTCAACTTTGTGTTCTTGGTTCAAAATTCGTTAAAGCAAAAACATTAACCTAGGCGATAATTATTCTAAGTGACACACAAATTCGATGAAGCTGACATCATTTTAAAAGAGGTGCACGGGAGAAGTTTAACAAGTTTTACGGGCAGACTAAGCGCAATAACCAGTATTTATTTTGTGTGAATTAATTTAAACAATATAAACAAGTAATACAAAAGTTGATAGTTTCTTAATTCTAGTACAATGGACACATTTGAGTATAGTTACTTGTGGGCTCGAATAAGTTCAGTAACTTCTGGGACATCCTAGCATCACCGCTATTTTGAGCTGTACAATCTACCACGATGCACAATTAATGACATTTTATTATCACCCGTGTTGCATCAGGGGCAAGGGGATGAAACAGCCAGTCATTGCCTTAATATTGGGACGTGTTTACTTTTATTTTAGGAGAGAAAGCGAGCGGATTTCCGCAGTAAATACACCCGAGAGATGCACAGATACTGTAGCTTCTATATGTTTCCTGGGACATGCTGTCAATTGCAATGACAAGAAAAATTACATAATTGCTCTGGGTATTCTCTTACGTGGCTATTGACCGAAGTAAAAACGTGACAAACTAGACAGGGAGAAAAATATAGGTAAATATATATGACTCTAGATACCTTCAAGAATTTATTTCATCGAAACAGCAAGAATGCTCATAAAGTCGTAATTTTCAATACTTGCAAAGACAAAACCTCAAACTTTATAAATTCATTGAGAATGCATGAAGTAGAAAGTCGAAGTCCAATTCAGAGACGCTGATGCGGTGTTGTCACGAGCGTACGTGCAGCTCTGGTGATCAAAGCGAACGCGCAAGAGGACATGTAGCCGACGCTAGTCTCTTTTACCCATTGAACATCATGAGCATCATTTTGCTCACTCTTTAACTCTCCTTACATTAAGAAACTGAAGGAAAAAACATTTTTACATCCCAACTGTATCACTGAAGAGACAATATTATTTTCCTATAATTTGTATATTATATTGTCGCGACTAATTGATGTCAATTTCGATTTGTGGACAGAAAGATCTTTCACAAGACGCGCTGCTTGGCATTTTTTGAAATGCTGTCCTGTTTTCATCACCTCTGACTTTCTTCTTCAATTTTTATCTTGTATCCAAACCTTACTTACCTTTTCTATGAGCCCTCTTTTCTATCTTGTGCGAGCACACGACTTGTGTGTGGATTCCGCAACTCCTTCGATACTAACTGGTACCTTCTTCCTTTTTTTCTTTGAAAGGTCTTCTTGGGGTTAAAAACTAACTTATAATAAATTATGATCAATTGACATCTTCTGAAAATGTTTACACAATTATAAAGCAGAGCAAACAAGACGAAAGCAATTTTTCGCTAAATCATACTCAAAAACCCATCATTTCTTTCTCTTTAGCACCGTGTTCGAATTGCAAAAAAAATATGGTTCAATTGGATTTTTTTACCTCCAACACAGAAAGATATGTGTACAAAATAAATTGAATAAAAATTAAATATAGAAACTCCAAGAATTTATAAATGGATAAAAGATGAGCTAAAACAGTTGAGCAGAGCTAAAAGAAATTTGCAGCGTGAGTACAAACTGAATAAATCAGACAGTACGCGTCGAAAATTATATAGAGATCATGAGAAGATCCTACGAAGAAAAGTTGAGGAAGCAAAACGGGACTACTTCCACAAAGAACTCTTGGCAGCAAAACAAAACCCTAAAAGAACTTGAGAAATCATTAGAGAAGTTGCTCAGTATGAAAATTCAGACTGCAAAAGCACTTTTGACAACCCCTCAAAAATGGCGAATGACTTTAACTTGTTCTTCTCAAAATTTGGCGAAGATTTTTTCAAAGAAGTATCCAGGACAGTTTCAGACACATCTACAGAGGCAAATCCGAGCGATGTTTCATCCCCAAATAGTAGCAACAAGTGGAGACCAAAGCCAGTTAGCGTCATAGAGATACGAAAAATCTTATACTCACTAAAGAATACTAAAGCGACTGGACATGATGGCATAAGCTTCCAACATATAAAAGACAGCTTCCCTGTCACAGCACCCCTTATTCGCTTGATAATAAATACATCTATAGTCACAAACAAGTTTCCCGATCAATGGAAACTATCCATTATTAAGCCATTACATAAATCTGGTGATATCGACATAGCATCAAACTACAGACCAATCAGTCTCCTGCCTGTTATGTCCAAAATATTAGAAAAGTAATAACAAACCAGCTCTCGTTTTACATAGACGAGTCACATCTACTGCATCGCAATCAATATGCTTACAGAAGGAATACCAGTACTCAGGACGCCCTGTTAAACATAACAGAAAAAATTTACAATGATATTGACCAAAAAAAATTAACTATCAAACTATTGCTTGATCTCTCCAAAGCTTTCGACAGTATTGAGCATAAGAAACTTCTACAAAAAATTTCAAACCTCAGAATAGACACTCAGTGGTTTGAAAGCTACCTACTAAACCGCTCTCATGCAGTGTGCTTGAATAACAAAATGTCATCATTCATACCAAATAATTTTGGCGTTCCTCAAGGTTCAATCATCGGCCCACTCCTATTTTCAATTTACATCAATGATTCCCCGACCATGCCGGCAAACACAAAAATCTCAATGTATGCTGATGACGTGCAAATTGCCATGACAAGCTCAACAGCGGATTTAAAAGAAACACAAGCCAACGCTGAAAACCTTCTGCGAAATCTGAAATTGTGGTATGACCATAATGGCCTCGAACTTAACGCAAGTAAAACGCAATGCATTATTTTTGGATCACAGAATGCGACTGAAAATTTACCACCATTCAAGCTAACGTTTAGAGACGATACAATTAAACCAGTAGATAAGGTTAAAAATGTGGGTGTTTGGTTTGACAAAAATATGACTTTCAATTCACACGTCGAAACAATGTGCAACAAAATTAACGGAACTTTAATGTTCTTTCAACACACTTGACGAAAAATCTAGATTATTAGTGATTCAGTCTTTAGTTTTATCGCGTCTGGACTACTGCAGTCTTGTGTGATGAGATTTACCTCAATGTCGTCAGGAAGAGTTGCAAAAGTGTGTAAACGTCACCGCCAAAGTGGTATGCAAAGGAAATTTCAATAAATACGATCATGTCACCCCTCTTTTAAGAAAACTCGACTGGATCCCAATACCGAACAGATTTATGATCCAGAAAGCTCAACGAGTATTCTCCTCTTTGTACCTCCCCCAAAGTAATGCAGAGGTGGTAAAATTTTTTCCATCTAATATCCTAATCAAAAAACCAAATCGGAGGAATGACGTTTTAGTCAGTTACCGTTCATCTAACGTGGGACAAAAAGCTCTCTCAGTTTCTGGAGCTTTTTTGTGGAACAAGCTTCCCCAGCATATCAAAAACTCTAAAACTGGAAAAGAATTTAGAGTAAATGTGTCACGTCATTTTGCATCTCTGTCATAGGGCCTGCAGCATTTCGGTATGAACTTCCCATCTATCAGAAATTTTAATTTTCCTGAAATTTCTGTTAGAAATTTAGAAACTATTACATTTTACGTTTGCTAAGCGATTCGTATATTCATCTTACGTATTTCTGTCGACAACAATGAGCACCACAGCCGTCAGTTCAGTGCAGCAGAACGAACGTTCTTCCCATAATTAGGAGTCTTTCCTCATCTTTATTTTGTCATTTCTTTCTCTTTTCTGTATAAATATTCAACGTCCGTATGACAAATATACCATGAAATACATTTTGTGTGTTCACCAATATTTCAAAATCATTCTCGAAGATGTTTTCAATCGATTTTCGGCTGAGCTGGGGGGAAGGGGGTAATTTAAGCATTGCATTTAGTCTTTTTATTTTTTAATTTTTTTTCGTGCGTTCCGCGCACACTAGCACTGAACTTTCAAATCGGAAATACTCTAAATTTCTGTAATTAAAATTATCACTTTGGATCATAGCCTAATCTACCTATATGTGCCAAATTTTGTGAATATTCTCCACTCAGATGTGATATCCGGCCCACAATGTTACTCCATTTTATCCCACGTACACATGTCCGTATAATGCTGAAGAGTTGTGTTGCTTCTTGACTATAACCTGATTTTTCTTAAAAATATCTGTGAAGAAATTAAAAAACAGCTCATTTTTATGTTTTTCGAAGTCTTCTCTTCCTTTTAGTTATTTTTTGCGAAAACTTTCTTAGGATTACAGTGAGCTCAGCTGTCCTTTTATGTGTAGTAGATGGTAGGTTGCTTTTATCTTTTATTTTATGCATGTATTTTTTCTAATATTTCATTTTCAATAAGTATATATATTAATATGCGTGTGCACGTGTGCAGGTATATATATATGTATCTACATATATAGATATACAGGTTTCTATTTCATTTCTTCACGCGAAAACCATCCGGTTAATAAATTTTATTGCACTTGCGAAATGATTCAAAAATAGATCTATCACTTCCCCAGAGGGCGTTTCTCTGAATCGGATTAATGTCAAATATAAATAATGAAATAAAGTGCAATTTGAGCATATGAATCGTAGTAAAATTATCTTTCTGTCCGTATGTTGTACAAGCTGTGAATTTTGATATTGAGTATGTATTTGTTCCCATTTCTACCAATATTTTGTAGATATTGGGCAATCATGTGTGGTAACCGGCTTACACTGTATCTCTATTTTATCCCATGTACCCATGTCCGCATGATGTGGTCAATATCGAGAAGATATGAAATATATTTTTGGTGGTGATAGGGCTTTGCATATTTTTAGGGCATATTTTTCATTTCTCATTCAACTACCCTTGACAGAGATAGACTATTGGCACGCCACGTATGGTTTGTCTATTAGTACGCCTCGTATATTTTGTCTATCAATATGCCTCGTACGGTCTATCTATTTGTACACCTCTGATAGCTTGTCTATTAGTACACCTCGTATAGTTTTTTTACGTTTGATGGTTGGGTAGACTTTTACGATTATACCAACTACCAAAACGCAAATGAGCTCGAGAAGGATGTTTAAGATCACGCTAACGAGAGGATAATGACGACAAGGTTTGGAAACTGAGCTTGTTTGTCGCTGGTTTATTTGAAGGAACCGGAACGGACCGCCGCGTCTTGTTTTACTGAAGAACTTGGCTAAAGATGGTGCGCAGTCCGTGCAGGCGAAAGGCTCTGGCGAGTGACGAAGTCGACGGCGTGTGTGCGTGTGTGTGTGATTTATGGAATTCACTTAATGAGTGAGGGCAATTTAGCAGGCAAGAGAAATCAGTGTGATTTCAGGGGTAAGCTCAAAGCTTGCGTAATTTGAGCAGGTGAATGAAATCAATTTGGGCCGTGATTGAAGGCGATAATAGATCTTAATTGGTGGTTAATTTAAGATCATTGCAAACTGAAGAAAAGCGTCCGTGGTTGGAAGCAGTTTACAATTTAGCCAGTAATGAGATAATATACCAGGCTCAAGGCAAATTAAAGCCAAGGTACAGGCAAGGTAAATGCCAAGCAAAAACTACGGTAAAGGCAGCGCTCGAGGCAAAGTAAAGGCGAAACTCAAGGCAGAGCTAAAGGCGAAGCTCAAGGCCCAGGGATGAATGTGTTGTGGCGTTGGTGACGTCGGAGAATCTGGAATATTCGAGGACGCTGACTGACACATTCCCGGAGAGGCACCAAGAAAACACACAACAACTGTTTCCCTAGCAGTGCAGCGGTAAATTCCCATTACGGAGAAACCCTGAGTTCTTTCGTACAAATTTATCATCGCGCTTATTATTTCTCTTTCTTAAGCTCATGAAGAATAAGGACAGGTTTTAACATGCTAGCCATAACTTTTCTCTATGCTCTTGATTTCAAATATAAGCCTGACACTAAAAAGAATATAATTTTGCAAAAGCCATAATTTGTTAATTATATTATGAAAACTACATGCGATTTCTGTACACGATCGGCGATCTAATATAAGCACACGATCGTCAATAAGAATCCCGGTAACTTCATAATATGCCCGTGTGACGCTACACTAATGTTTCGGGCTCAAAATCAATTATTTACGAAATCTACAGGCAGCACTACACTGTCCACGTGCCGACTGTACATGTAAATATTGAATACTACCAAGTATACTGAATAGAAATATAATACTGAAACACTGTAAAAAGTATACGGAATATGGAAAGGATATACTGAGTATAAAATGTAATACTGAACATGAAATGAAAACGTTACACACACCATTCACGGCTACGCCATTTTGAGAACAACTCAGAATATGCTAGCAATTCGTACGAAATATCTACGAACTATTTGCACATTTTTAAATAATACAGCACTGGTAAAAAATCACTTAGAACTTAAACACGAAAAACACGTAATACTTTTAAGAAAGATTCTAACTAAATTAAAACACTTATTTCCCCTTACGCGACGCTCTGCCCCAAACGAGAACACACAAGGAAGAAGTGACGCTAAGAAAATGGCGTACGTTTCGATGTTGCCCACACGACGGGGTTAAACTCGAACGACTATCGATATTATTCTGTTTATGTACTATTACCCAAAAACTTTTAAGATTAATAATTATAAGTAGAAAATTATTTATAATAATTTAAAGTAAGATTTTGTGCTCTCCGTGGTACAGTGGTTAAGGGATCGGGCTCACATGTTGGAGTCGCGGGTTCGTATCCCGACGCTGGCGCGGAGATTTTCCCCGTTGGGTATAAGGGAAAGCTCAAGCACAATACGCCACTCAACCCAGGTGTCGGAAATGGGTACCGGCTTTACGGGTGAACCGTCATGGTGTCCTATATATAGGGTTAATTATAAGACATTTGAAAAACCAATGCTAAGATCATATGTATCAGGCTCGATTGGAAATAAAGCATCCCAAAGATGCCGATGTTAATGCCAATAATTACGTTATATAAATGTTAATGAGAAATTTACTGAATTTACATTTTGTAGCGAATGCTACAGTTTGCCTATTATTACGCCTCGTTTGGCTTATCTATTTGTACACCTCGGATGGTTTGTCAATTAGTACTCCTAGTATAGAACTTTTGTTAGACTACTAGCACACCACGAATGGTTTGCCTATTAGTACGCCTCGTATATTTTGTGAATTAATATGCCTCGTATGGTCTATCTACTTGTACACCTCTGATAGTTTGTCTATTAGTACACCTCGTATAGTTTGTCTATTATTATGCCTCGTATGGCTTATCTACTTGTAGCATTTGCTACAAAAGTGTAAAATTATAAAATTCCTCATTCGCACTTAAATAGCATAATTATTGACATTAAAAATCTTACTCTAAATTAGTATTAATAATTTTCTACTTATAATTAGTAATCCTTGAAGTTTTTGTGTAAATGCATGAGATATAAAATAACACTCGACATTTTGAGAGAGAAGCCTCTGGGATTGGCAACACTGCGCGGTGACGCGTTTCTTTTCAAACTCACTCTCTCTTGTGCGTCTCTTTAGCTTGGTGTTACAGCATTTCTCGTAAATAAATCTGTGTAAGAAAATATCGTGTTCCTTCTTCGTGTTCAGGTTAAGTATAAATTGTGACAGTGCCGTATTATTTAAATACGTAGTTATGCGTATTAGTTGTGATGTAGCATGGTTTATTCAGAGTGCTATCTCAACATGACATAGCGTGAATTTTACGTGTCATGTGCATTTCGTGTGTCAAGATTTTATTATCCACATTCAATCACGTTCTTTTTATGCTTGCGGCAAAAATATATACTTGCATCTGTCATGGTGATTTTGCTACTCGCGTATAAAAATACTTCGTGAGAGCGTACGGCGGAATGCCGGCGTTTTCGCGGGAAGATGGCGAACGCAAAAAATTAACTACCGCGTCACGTCATTTCTATGTTCAAGAATTGCACCTCCTTTATGTGTAAATATTATCCTTTTACTACAGGATATTCTTGCAGTGTTTTTCAGTATGATGGACATATGAATAAATTTAGGACTGCCTTTTTATTCTCGTTTGAACATAGATATTGTAGAGTACGAAAAAGTATTAATTCCCATTCTATGCATTTTAGCTATTTTCATATTTTCTTTCTATTCCACAAATCATGTGTTTTTTTTAGTCAAATGTATATTCCGTAATTCCACTAAAGGAATAACAGATCATTACTGATCTGTAAATTACAAGTCTTGCTTATCTTTTCTATGTTTTCTTCCTGAGCCTTTAATGGAACTAAAGCTTTGAGTAAATCTATGGAAAAGGTTCAGGTTTTCTCCGTGATGGGAAAAATTATCTTTGCAGTGTAGGGATTGTCAGTTGTGGAAATTTTCTTTGATGCCTCTTTGAGAACCTTCTCATTCAGCGTCTTCGATTAATTGCAGATCCTCGACGGCACCAAACACACATTCCTTAGGTTTTTGAGCTTCACACGTTTAATTCATGTGGCCAATTATCTCTCACTAAACCATCGAGATACACCACTTAAAGTGCCTATTTGTGACGTGAGTCGGACTCTTAACTCGACCTTAGTTGCATTGCATTCTCCTCGGTTTTCGAGCTGTTTTCAGCCTGATAGATTATCAAATTACTGGCTAAGATATTAACTGCTCCAACCCTGGATTCTTGTCGTCAGCGTTTAACGATCTTAAAATCCGACATAAATTAAAGATCGATATCTCAACATCAATCACGTTTCCAAAATTGCTTCTCATTCACCTGCTAAAATTAAGCAGAATTGAAGCCTATTCCTAAAGCCAACGAATTTCTTGGGATTGTTAAATTGGCAGCAATCTGAAAGTAACCTTCACAAAAACACGCTCACTTACACCTGGCCCACTTCCTCGCTCACCGGACCTCGCCTGCACGGAGTTCCCATCTAAGAGAAGATCTTCAGAAGCCAAGCACGCCATCGCTCATCACGGCTTCCTCCAATAAATTTCGAGCTGAGTTCCCATGCTTTATTATCCCTCTCTTACGATTTCGAAAACCTTATCGATTCACGATTAGCGATTTGGCCATACCCCCCCAAACGTTAACACTGGTGACCCCAGCTTCCGAGCTTAAAACAAAACTATTCAATTCGATAAGTGTTTGAGAAAAACGTGAGAGAGGATAATGTTGGCATATCATTGTAATGATAAGTTTCCCATTGTGTAGTATGCCTTGAGAATTTTCCATGGATGTATTGTGCTAACGTCTCTGAGCAGCTCTAAAAAAATTTTTCTTTCATGCTGTTTCCTGTCTTTTGTTTCATGTGCCACAGTAGGTAGGAAAAATTTTTTCCCCCTTATTTCCGTGTTTTACGCTTATTTCTGACTACCGTAAAAATTTTCGTTCCCATTTTTTTTTCTTCATTCTTTCCGTTTCAACTTTGTTTGAATGATTGAATAGGTAACTAGCAACGCAAAACCTTTTGACACCTTAATACCAAAGTTATTAGCCGTTGATTACGCAAATTCCGTGCCGTTATAGCCTAACTTTGCATTCAAAAGAAAAAAATTGTCCGTATGTCCGACACAGAGAATGAGGCAGTTCCAGCGCGCACTAAGCCTATAACTCTTCCTCCTTTCATACCAGCAGAAAGCCAAACTTGGTTCAACCAAGTTGAGGCTATTTTTCGTTATAATAAAATCACAGATTCTTCAGATAGGTTTTATGCATTAATAGCTGCTGTGCCCACGCAGATGTTAAGTGACTCAAATGATTTGATTGTGAATCCGCCTGCTATAAGTCCTTACGGGATCTTAAAAGTAAAATACTCGAAAAATTACAGTTGTCCGACGCGGACAAGTTTAGGTCTCAGGCGGACAAGTTTAGGTCTTAGGTCCTCGGCAATTCCACCTGTCTCTGTCATTTTCTCTCCTACTTCGTTAGTTAAGGAGTTGCGGAAACTTGCAGCCGGGGTTGCTGTAGCTGAGGGATTTCTCAGAGAAGTATTCTTAAGCAAAGTACCGTCTACGGTGCGACCTTTCCTGTCGATGGTCGGTCCGAGCGAGAGTCTCGAGACTCTTGCTCAGGCCACTGAGACAGTGATGCGCAACCTAAACATGTCACAAGCACCGCAAGTTGCTTCCTTGAACGCATCAGCTGCGAATATTAGCCCGTCAAATAGTGCTAATAATCAATCCTCAGCAACAATAGAAACGATGCAGCGAGAAATCGCAGAGCTGAAGCAAGCTTTCCAGAATTGCCAGTTAGGTCAGAGTGTAGCTCATATCCAGCCAAACCCAAGGAATGTCTCACGTTACCATGCTTACGACTATCAACGAGAAATCTACCTCAACGTTTCGATAGAGGTAGATCTTATGATAGGTCAAATCAAAACCGCCGCTTTAGATCGCGCTCTCGCGATGCCAACAGTCTTTTATGTAGTATCATGAAAAGTTCGGCGACCAGGCTCACAAATGTGCCTCTAGACACTGTCCTCGATATACCGAAATGACTTCCGGAAACGCCAACAGCGACGCATAGTAGCGAGTACTGCGTTGCCTAATTCCCAGACTACTCGCCTCTTAACTATATTAGATCCCACTACCAAATATCAATTTCTCATCGACACAGGTTCAAGTGTGTCAATTATCCCAGCCACGGCTAAAGATAAAAACAATAATAATTTAGTGGCGACACTACGCGCCGCAAATGGAACGCCAATACCTTGTTATGGCGAGAGAGTACTAGAGTGCATTCTGGGATTGAGGCGAAATTTTCGCTTCACTTTCCTCATCGCGGAAGTCCAAGAGCCCATAATTGGCACGGACTTCTTAGCGAAGTATGGGATCGTTGAAGATGTTAAAAACCGTAGAATTAGGGACGAAGAGACACAGATCTCAATTCCCGCTTGTGGCATAACTAGAGCTAATGTCTTGCATTCCTTCTCTATTGCTTTCAAGAAAGAGTGCATGTTCGAGCAGGTTCTCGCAGAATACCCTGCATTAACAAACTCTAACTTAGCTTCTAAAAATATGCAGACGAGCACAAAACATTTCATTGAAACAACTGGACCGCCAGTTTACTCCAGAGCTAGACGCTTACCGCCTGATCGATTGGCTTTAGCCAAGAAAGAGTTTGCTAGGATGCTAGACAGCGGCATCATCCGCAGTTCCAAAAGCCCTTGGGCTAGCCCTCTCTTGCTAGTACCCAAGGCTAACGGTGAATTCAGACCGTGCGGGGATTTCCGCAGGTTGAATGCCGTTACTCTACCTGACCGCTACCCTATTCCTTACCTACATGATTTCAGTGCAAATTTAGAGGGAGCACAAATTTTCTCAAAAATAGACCTCCAACACGCCTTCCATCAAATACCACTGGAGGAAAGCGCAATCCCTAAGACCGCGGTAATCACTCCGTTTGGTCTCTTTGAATTCCTCAAGATGCCGTATGGTCTGCGTAATGCTCCGCAGACTTTCCAACGCCACATGGCTGAGATCTTCTCGGATCTCACCTTTGCCTACGTGTATCTGGATGACATTTTGGTGGCATCCGCAACCCCGGAGCTACATAAAGACCATCTTAGGGTTGTGTTTGAAAGACTGTCCGACAATGGACTCCTGGTAAATCCTGCAAAATGTGAGCTCGGAAAGCCATCACTGATTTACTTAGGTCATGAAATCTCTAGCCTAGGTCTAAACCCTTCGCCTTCCAAAGTAGAGGTAATCAAAAACTTTCCTCTTCCACAGACCCAGAAGGAACTGAGAAGGTTCCTAGGCTCTGTTAATTTCTATCATAGATTCATTAGAAACTGCGCTCAAACTATAGCCCCCATGTCAGATTTGCTGGAACCAAAGCGTAAAGGTAAATCTACTGAGGTAAAATGGATGGATGCAGCACGTAAAGCTTTTGATGAGATAAAGCACAAGCTAGCTACCGCGACTGAATTATCCTACCCTATTGCCAATGCTGACTTCAGTTTAGTGGTTGATGCCTCCAGTACTGCCGTAGGTGCCGTTTTGCAACAAAAAGTAGGGACTAATATCTCTCCTCTTGCCTTCTTTTCCAAAAAGCTATCGCCCACTGAGCGTGCTTACAGCGCGTTCGGTAGGGAACTCCTTGCTATCTATCTGTCTGTGAGACACTTTCGCTACGCTCTAGAGGCAAGGGAGTTCGTGATCTACACAGACCACAAACCCTTGACCTCGGCGATCAACATGCTTTCTGAGCGACACTCGCCAAGAGAAGCTCGACACCTGTTCTTTATCAGTCAGTCCACTACGGATATTAGATTCATAAAAGGTCTCGACAATACTGTCGCTGACTGTCTATTTAGAATTAATTCTGTCCAAACCAGTGGTGAAATCACTTTCGGTAATATTAGTAATGCTCAGAAGGAGGATCCTGAACTCCAGGATCTTCTCAAACCTTCTAACACTACCTCTATGAAATTAACCTTGGTTGACGGCGTGAACCGTGATGCTGAGCGACTTTCTCGTTTGTACCTTCCTGCGACTCTCCGCAGAGTAGCTATTCTTCACTGTCATTCTCTTTCACATCCTGGTATTAACCGTACATTGCGTTTGATTTCCGATCGTTTCGTCTGGCGAGCGATGCGTAAGGAGGTCAAGCAAATTGTGCAAAATTGCCATGCATGTCAGAGTAGCAAAGTTGTAAAACATAATCGTGCAGCGTTACAGAGTTGTGCTTTTGCTGGACACAAATTCGACTCCGTACATCTAGATTTGGTGGGTCCGTTGCCCTTGTCGCGCGGTCATTCTTATTTGTTAACCATAATTGATAGGTTCTCCAGATGGGTTGAGGCCGCGCCTCTTCCTGATACCCAAACTGAGACTGTAGCTCACGCTTTCATGAGTAATTGGATTTCCAGATTTGGGGTTCCCTTAAGTGTCACGCATGACCGGGGATCACAATTTACCTCCAAATTCTGGAGTGAGCTTAGCACCGCTTTAGGGTGTGAAAATATCAACACCACAGCATATCACCCGCAGTCGAATGGACTCATTGAGAGAGTCCATAGAGATTTAAAAGCTGCATTGCGTTGCCTTAATTGCAGTCACGATTGGACTGACAGACTTCCAGTAGTATTACTGAGTATTAGGAATTTACATCGGCAGGATCAGCAGTGCACAGCAGCAGAAATGTTGTATGGAAAAACGCTTCGCCTCCCTGGCGACATTGTTGACCCAAAACCGTTGCCTGAGTTTTCATCTGCTGACCGTTCCGCATATGTAACCTGTCTCAAAGATTGCATGCGTCAGATCAAGTATGTTGCTCCACGAATGCCTCAGACAAAAGATAAACTCGATCCTGCATTGCAACATTGCACACACGTGTATGTTCGCATAGACGCTATAAAGCCAACTCTCACACGCCCTTATGATGACCCATTCAAAGTACTAAAACGGACGCCAAAATACTTTATCCCTGAAAGATCTGGTTCACCCGACCCTGTGAGCATAGATCGATAAAAGGTCGCGTACACTTCCGATAATAGTGTGATTTCTAACTCTTCATTCTCTCCACAGAACTTCTTTTCCACTGAGACTCGATCATATCGTCCATCTCAGCTTCCTCAGTTGGCTGCATTGTTGCCTAGTCAACTTGAGTGTAATCCTTTCTTTGTGCCTGTACCTTCAAACCCTATCCCTAAGCCTATAGTAGACTCTAATTCTAGCTCTCTTAGTGGAACAGCGACAAGTCTGGAGAGACCAGACGAGACCGCTGCATTAACTCCTATACCAAGAACTCTTGCTGATCTAAATTTGCAGACCCGTTTGGTGAAGCTCCCCCGCTCAGTAACATTTTCCGACCGCCAAACCAGCAGGTCGCGTAGTTCGAACTCCTTCCCGCTACAAATGATTGCAGCGGGTGGACTTTTCGGTCTGCGCCTTGGGGGGTAATGTAGCGTTTGCTACAAAAGTGTAAAATTATAAAATTCCTCATTCGCACTTAAATAGCATAATTATTGACATTAAAAATCTTACTCTAAATTAGTATTAATAATTTTCTACTTATAATTAGTAATCCTTGAAGTTTTTGTGTAAATGCATGAGATATAAAATAACACTCGACATTTTAGAGAGAGAAGCCTCTGGGATTGGCAACACTGCGCGGTGACGCGTTTCTTTTCAAACTCACTCTCTCCTCTCTTGTTCGTCTCTTTAGCTTGGTGTTACAGCATTTCTCGTAAGTAAATCTGTGTTAGAAAATATCGTGTTTCTTCTTCGTGTTCAGGTTAAGTATAAATTGTGACAGTGCCGTATTATTTGAATACGTAGTTATGCGTATTAGTCGTAATGTAGCATGATTTATTCAGAGTGCAATCCCAACATGACATAACGTGAATTTTACGTGTCATGTGCATTTCGTGTGTCAAGATTTTATTATCCACATTCAATCACGTTCTTTTTATTCTTGCGGCAAAAATATATACTTGCATCTGTCATGGTGATTTTTCTACTCGCGTATAAAAATACTTCGTCAGAGCGTACGGCGGAATGCCGGCGTTTTCGCGGGAAGATGGCGAACGCAAAAAATTGACTGCCGCGTCATGTCATTTCTATGTTCAAGAATTGCACCTCCTTTATGTGTAAATATTATCCTTTTACTACAGGATATTCTTGCAGTGTTTTTCAGTCTGATAGGTTATCAAATTACTGGCTACGATATTAACTGCTCCAACCCTGGATTCTTGTTGTCAGCGTTTAACGATCTTAAAATCCGACATAAATTAAAGATCGATATCTCAACATCAATCACGTTTCCAAAATTGCTTCTCATTCACCTGCTAAAATTAAGCAGAATTGAAGCCTATTCCTAAAGCCAATGAATTTCTTGGGATTGTTAAATTGGCAGCAATCTGAAAGTAACCTCCACAAAAACACGCTCACTTACACCTGGCCCACGTCCTCGCTCACCGGACCTCGCCTGCACGGAGTTCCTATCTAAGAGAAGATCTTCAGAAGCCAAGCACGCCATCACTCATCACGGCTTCCTCCAATAAATTTCGAGCTGAGTTCCCATGCTTTATTATCCCTCTCTTACGATTTCGAAAACCTTATCGATTCACGATTAGCGATTTCGCCATACCCCCCCAAACGTTAACATACTTGTACACCTCGGATGGTTTGTCAATTAGTACTCCTCGTATGGAACATTTGTTTCAGGATGTCCTATTGTTGAGATCCAACTTCTGTATATATATTTATTATTATATATGAGTTGTCGCAGTCGCCCATTAAATTGCTTCCGTCCCGTTTTCTATGTTCATGTGTTAACCGCCTTTGTAGAGCGATCGAGCTCCTTCTTCTTGTTCTCGCCGCCGTGCTCGACGGACGTACAGTACATGTAGTTCCTAGATTACCTACTGTGTTTCTCTATACCCCACACTCATACTTATAATCGTTGCCGTACTCCATTATTCCAAGATGGAAAAAGGCCTCTCTGGTCTAACAGGTTATGGGCCCAGTAACCTAACTTTTGATGGCAATGATGAAAGGTATGAGTTGTGGGAGGTGAAATTTCGGGCCTACCTAGACTTGAAGTCGTTGGATGCCGTCCTTGAGGGCGAAGAATCAAGTCTGGATGTTAAGAAGAACAAGCAAGTGTTCTCCGAGCTCGTGCAAAGGCTCGATGATAAAAGTCTCTCGTTGATTATCAGAGACGCCTATGGAGATGGAAGAAAATCCATGAAGATTCTGCGTGATCATTACCTCGGCAGCAGTAAACCGAGAATTATTTCTCTGTATTGCGAGTTGGCTGCGCTGAAGATGAAAAATGGCGAGACGGTAACCGACTACTTGCTGCGGGCAGAGACAACTGCATCCTACCTGAAGAAAGCCGGCGAAAATATCAGCGATGGACTGATTATCGCCATGATTATCAAAGGATTGCCAGCTTCCTACAATGCTTTTTCTACCGTCATCACGCAAAGTGACAGTAAAGAAATGGACTTCATGAAATTCAAATCGGCTCTCAAGAGTGAAGAAGAAACAAAGAAGACCCGACAAGGCTACAGTGAAAGTGAAGAAAGAATTATGAAAGTGAAAGATTCTAAAATTACTTGTTACTTATGTGGTAAGTCAGGTCACAAGAAATATGAGTGTAAAAGTCACAGTGCAAAGAAAAATCGGTGGTGTTCAATTTGTAAAAGTGCATCTCATGATACTAATTTTTGCAGAAAGAGAGATACCGCAAAAGCGATGGCTACTGATAGCAAAGATGTGAAAAGCTCTTTTTGTTTTAGAGTATCAACAGACTCAGAAAGTGCTTCTGTTGTAGACAGTGCAAAGTTACTGGTGGATTGTGGAGCTACTGCTCACATTATTTGTGATAAATCTAAGTTTGTATCTTTAGATGAAAGTTTTGACCCTAGGAATCATTTCATTGAATTAGCAGATGGTTCTAGGATGAACAATATTGTAGAGTGTAAAGGTGATGCGAGAATTACCCTGACTGACGCCAAAAAAAGGAAACACAATGTTCTTTTAAAAAATGTTCTTTGTATTCCTAGTTTTAAGCAGAATATTTTCTCTGTCCAGGCTGCTATTGATCAGGGTGAATCATTTAATTTCAGTCAAAACGCCTCAAAGTTGTTTGCTTCAGATGGGAATGCGTTTAATATTAAAAAATGTGGCAAGCTGTATTATTTAAATTCTGTAAGCTCTGTTGATTCTATTAATGCTGTTGGTGAACACACTCTGGAGGAGTGGCACAATATTCTTGGGCATTGTAATGTAAAAGATGTGTTGAGCCTAGAAGGTATTACTAAAGGAATGAAAATTACCAACAAGCATAATTTCGATTGTGAGATCTGTGTCCAGGGTAAAATGTGTCAATATAGGAGCAGAGACCCTGATGAAAAGTCAAGAAAACCTTTAGAGCTAGTCCATAGTGACCTAGCTGGACCTATAAGCCCTACTTCTTTTGAGAATTCCATGTATGTCATGTCTTTTGTGGATGACTTTTCAGGCCTCATTTTTGTGTATTTCCTCAAAAGTAAAAGTGACACTGTTGGGGCATTTAAAAAATTCTTGGCTGATTCTGCTCCATTTGGCTCTGTTAAACGTTTAAGAACAGATAACGGCACCGAGTATTCCTCAAACTTGTTCAAAGCTGTTGTCACGGAGAACAAAATAAAACATGAATTTTCAGCTCCGTACTCTCCCCATCAGAATGGGACTGCTGAGAGATCTTGGAGATCATTGTTTGAGATGGCTAGGTGTTTGTTGCTGCATGCAAATTTGCCAAAAGAATTGTGGAATCATGCTGTAAGAACAGCTGCTTACATTAGAAATAGGTGTTTCAACAAAAGGACAGGCAAAACTCCTTTTGAGATGTTCACGGGAAAGAAACCTGACCTTTCCAATATGCACATTTTTGGATCAAAATGTTTTGCCATGGTTCAAAACCCAGGAAAGCTTGACCCTAGGTCAGAGCAGGGTACTTTTCTGGGATATGACCCGTGCAGCCCTGCTTACATGATTTATTTCCCTGAATTCAGGAGAGCGTCCCCCTTACGGACTTTTTTCTTTATTATTGAACCTAGAACAATGAAATTTGGTATACTAATGGAAAATTGAATTTGGAACCGTTTTTGCTTAGAGCAAAAGTTCAATTTTCTTGAAAAGAAAACGGGAAATCAAAGAAAACGAAGTTAAAAGGGGGGTGTTTCAAAAATCTTCTCCTCCTACAGTTTTTGAGCTACAGTGATGATTTTGGTATCATTGGATGCGGAAAGACACGGGCTTTTAGGGGTGCTAAAATTCATTCCAAAATTATTTATTGCTCATGAGTTATGATGTCATAAATTTTCACTTTTTCGAAAAAGGACATTTTTTTCCTATTTTTACACTTTTTCATATTGAAAATGTAAATTTAAGGAAACGAATTTTAGCACCCCTAAAACCCCGCTGTTTTCCGCATCAAAGGATACCAAAATCATCACTGTAGCTCAAAAACTGTAGGAGGAGAAGCATTTTGAAACCCCAAAAACCATTGTTTACATTATAAGCAAAACAAAGAAACATAAACAATTCAAATAAAAATTTTTTTAAAATTTTTGGTTCAAGTTAGACCCCTGAAAACATTATAGAGTAATCCAGAGACACAGGAGTTGACATAGCATCTTTGCGCCGTAAAGAAAGTGCCATGGGGGAGGTGTAACATGATAAAATACAACTTCCCCCTCCCCTCCCCCCCATTCTTTAAACCCCCGTAGCGGGCGAACGAGTGAACGTACGAGTCTCATTTTTTCACAGGATGTACCTGACCTCTTACACTTCTTATAACAGCAAAAATCCCAGTTTGTCAAGAAATCCCAGAATCAAGGATTCATAAGGGGGACGCTCTCCTGAAACTTGTCAAATAAAAAGAGTCAGATGTGTCACATTCTGTGATAAAATTTCTAGAAATGTGGTGGGTGAGGATGAGTTCATTGCTGTAGATAACCCTGCTGAGCTGAAACAAAGTGAGAAGGCTGACAAGGCTGAGGCGGAGTTGAAACCTGGGACTGTTCCAGAAGTGATTCAAAATGAAACTCATTCAGATGCAGAGCCCACTAGAAGATTTCCTTTGAGAGAAAAAAAGCCCCCAGCTTATTTAAAAGACTATGTTGATCCAGATGAATTGGATATCACTAATAATTTTGTTGATTATTGCTACAGAGTGAGCAGTATCCCTAAGTCTTACTCTGAGGCAATTTCATCCCCAGATTCTGTTGAGTGGAAACAGGCAATGACCACTGAGATAGCTGCACTAGCCGATAATGAGACGTACGAACTTGTTGAAAAGCCAAAAGATAGATCTGTTATTGGGGGACGATGGGTCTATAGTGTTAAACCAGGACCCAATGACCAGGAAACTTTCAAAGCTCGTTATGTAGCCAAGGGATATTCCCAAGTAGCTGATGTCAATTTCAAAGAAACTTTTTCTCCTACAGCACGTCTAACTTCTGTTAGAATGCTGATGGATATTGCTGTGCAAAAGTCGTACATTGTGCACCAGATGGACGTGTGCACTGCTTATCTTCATGCAAAAATTGACTGTGATGTTTTTGTAGAACAGCCTGAACTTGACAAAAATGGAGAGAAGTTAGTCTGCAAACTCAAAAAATCTTTGTATGGCTTAAAGCAAAGTGGCCGTAACTGGAACAACCTTTTGCATCATTTTCTTGTTGAACAAAATTTTGTTCAATCTCTCAGTGATACTTGTGTCTATGTGAGGGAAAGCAACTCTGGAAAAGTGATTATTATTGTATGGGTTGATGATATAATTTTGGCCTCTTCTAATGCTCTGGTATTGACTGAAGTCAAGAGTTCATTGTCAAATAAATTCAAAATGAAAGATCTTGGACAAATTTCATGTTTTTTTGGCATTGAATTTGATGTGAAGCATGACTCAATTGAGATGAAGCAGTCAAAGTATGTTGAGAAAATTTTGTCAAAATTTAGGATGTCTGATTGTAAGCCTAAGTCTATTCCCTGTGATCCCAGTGCCAACAAGCTTGATGTAAGCTCTGATTCTAGGAATTTGCGCGATCCAAAACTGTTCCGTGAGATAGTTGGCAGCCTGATCTACTTGATGACTTGTACTAGGCCTGATATTTGCTATGTTGTTACATTACTGTCGCAACATTTAACTTGTCCAACAAATGCTCATCTGAATTTGTGTAAATTTGTGTTGAAGTATCTTAAAGGTACTATTTCATACGGTTTGAAATTTGTGAAATCCGAGAACCCCGTGCAAATTACTGGTTTCTCTGACTCTGGCTGGGGTGGATCCTCTGACCGGAAGAGCATATCAGGATATGTGTTTAAGTCATCTAGCAACAGTTCACTGATATCTTGGAAGTCCAATAAACAAAATATTGTTGCTCTTTCAAGCTGCGAAGCTGAGTATGTTGCCTTGACTTATGCTGTGCAGGAGGGAATTTTCCTCAAACAGCTTCTGTGTGATATGGATGGATATGATGAACCGGTTGAAATTTTTGTTGATAATAGAGGTGCTATTGACCTAGCCAAAAACCCTGTTCATCATCAACGCTCGAAACATATAGACATAAGATTTCACTTCATTCGAGCAATTATTCAAGACAATAAAGCGGTTTTGCGCTTTGTTCCTTCAGAGGAAAACATGGCTGACATGTTCACAAAGCCTGTTACTAGACAGTCGTTGCTCAAGTTCAAAGTGTGTGTTTAATTCTAAGTTACTGTGTCTGACATGTTTCCAGTTTAGCTTTGTGTAGATCAATTGCAAGAAAAGGTAGAACTTTCTTGAGTACAATACTCTTAACGCTAATGCGGACTAGGCATTATTGTGCGTTATATTTTTTTTGTATCGTGCTCAGTGTAATCTGTTGATCTACACTGATGATTTTTTTATGTTGTTTTTCTGCTGTTCAATGTTCAATGAAAGATCTGAACGTTAAAATGTTAGCTCTAATTGATTACCATGTGAATTGATGCATAGTGGGATGGAATACTTCAGTTGGAGGGGGTGTGTTGAGATCCAACTTCAGTATATATATTTATTATTATATATGAGTTGTCGCAGTCGCCCATTAAATTGCTTCCGTCCCGTTTTCTATGTTCATGTGTTAACCGCCTTTGTAGAGCGATCGAGCTCCTTCTTCTTGTTCTCGCCGCCGTGCTCGACGGACGTACAGTACATGTAGTTCCTAGATTACCTGTAAAGTTCTCCCAAAGTGGGGAACCAACGGAATTTGACTTTTAAAGGTTGAATATTGAGGATTTTATCAAGTGACAGGTAAGATGTTTTTCTTATAAAAAGGGTCACCAGGGTTATTTTTCAAACCCACTTAATTTACTAATTGAATGATTGCGGCCTCCGACTCTGAAGGAGTTTCAGGTTATTCGGACGCTGTATTTCTAGCGTCTTTAATCATGACACAAAATACTCTATTTTATTTGTTTTGTACCTCGGACTGGGACCATCGAAAAGGATAAGAAGGGAGATATGTTACGAATTTTCTGGCCTTTATTCGAGGGATGCCAGGCAGCTTGGTATCTTCACGGCGCTGATGTTGAGGTCCGATCTTGAGTAAGGCCCGCCTCGGGAACGCAGCTGTGTCGGCAATGTGGAAAATGTAATTGTGGAAATGCCGTGTGCAATGGTAGAGAATGGTTCGAGACGGCAATGGTGTCTCTGATCATAGAGGTCGTTAAGTGCGATTCCTTCCAGATTTGAGTTGCACCTAGACTGTAGGTGAAGCAGCAAGTGGTTTAGCTGCACTACAAGGGTCTAAGTTTGGAGTGAGGTGGATGAGGAATGAGTATTTGCACTTTCCGTCCAGTAATTGGGTGAATATTGAATGATAAAAAGGACTAAGGTAAGGAGGTAGTCTTTTTGCCCTTTGTCAAGTTTGGCAAGGTGGTGATGTTGGCAATGGAGTGTAAAGTGTCTCGTAGCATCCTGTACGGGACGAGAGAGCTGGGTGAAAATGCACACGGTCTATTGGAAAAACCACACATCAACACATGCTATGCTGCAACAATTCTGGCATTAACATGCCGCCTCAAAGCGAGAAGTCTCTTCGAAAACGACCCCCACCAGCACTCTGGCGCCGGAATGCAAGCGGGGATCAACTTCGGAGCACTGGCAATTTGCTCGGAGCCAATAATAATTTTAGTATTTCTAAAGGCATGAAGCTAAAAATTCTGCACTAGTAACTCACACAGGCAAAACTTTTGCCTGGCGAAACTAAGATGGCATAATCACTTAATTTAATAGCTAATGGTAAAAATCTACAGCATCTGCTAAATGCCATTGAACTAGAAAACACATGTTCCCAGTTCTTCCTAACTGAAATAGTCAATATACAATGACTAAGAATTATACAATTACTATCTAACTAAATCAAGAAAAACCTCACTAATTTTTAATGTAAAAATACATACAGCATCTGCTAAATGCCATTGAACTAGAAACACATGTTCCCAGTTCTTCCTAACTGAAATAATCAATATACAATGACTAAGAATTATACAATTACCATCTAACTAACCTAAAAAAAACATCACTAATTTTTAAAGTAAAAATACTAATTTTGTTAGGAAAAATCAACGGTAAAATGTGCTTGAGTCAAAGCAAAACTACACTCAGCACTCGGCATGGGACTTGGAGATCTAAACCTTCTGTACAGGGAACTAATTTCTAAAGGCAAAAGTGTTTTAACTATGAACTAACAATTAGAAGAAAATTAAGACACACAAAAATAACACGAGAAAGGTGAAACCTCTATTCTGAAGGGTGTTCCTACGAGAGGAGAGGGGAAGGCACCAATTAGAAATGAGTAGGGAACACGGAATCCATGCACAAAGTGCACGGAATCGGTTGCTAAGAAGGAAGTTCAGAACACAAGAAGGGTTCAGAAAACATTGGTCATGATGATGCCTATGAGAATAGTGTTAGGGCATCCTAGGAGTTAGAATGAACAACAGCTCTGGAAGTAGGTTTACTGGATTGGAATTTCCAGGAGTTGGAAATTTAGGAAATTCAGATACTTCACCAGAGATAAGCAATATCACCCTAATTTAGTTGAGTAGGTAGCGACCAATCATTAGCATTATAAACAAAAATTGAACTAACAATAATCAATAGTGAGAGTTGTCACTACTGGGATTATAAAAGAATTCTTGAAAAATTGCTAAAGAATTCCAGACAGTTATTTAACTCTGATTTCCTTAAAATACAATTGCAGGGAGATTCCTAGTTACAATACAAAAATTGGTTAAGAATGATTTTTAATATTGACTGTATCAACACTCTACTTAATTGAGACTACAGTTTTTGTGAAAACAATACAGCTGTAAATATCCTAACAACAATATTTACTAAAATTTGTATCAACACTCTACTTAATTGAGAATACAGCTGTGAAGACAATACAGCTGTAAAATAATGAGCAAGTTGAGTTGATTGAATATTGACTAAAAAATTGGTTAAGAATGTTATGTCTGATACAACAGGGAGAATCCTAAACTTGATAAATATATAATACAGTGAGTATTGGCTTAGATGCAATTAAGAAGGATATAGTTGTGACTAAAAAGATAATTGGGGCCAGCTTGACTTGCTCAAAAATACATCCTATTGAATTTGGCATAATAAATCCTTTTTGATAGAAAAAAAGGAATTTTAGCTTGACTAAGAATACATCCAATGGAATGCTTTAAACAAAGGGAATTTTAGTTTGATTTAAATGCATCATATTGAGATGTTGATATAAAACTTTTTAAAACAATGAGCTTGACTTGCTCACAAAAATACATCCTATTGAATTTTGGCATAATAAATCCTTTTTTGATAAAAAAGGAATTTTTGATAACACAAAAAAAGGGAAAATTTCCTTAACATGGTTTTATATTAACTAGTGAATTGTTTGCTAAAAGAAACTTCTAAATGGCACACAACAGTGCACCAGGAAAATGGACTGTGGGGAAACAAGAGTACTGGGCACGGGATCCTAAGCGTTTAGCACTCTTGGGGAATTTAAGCACATGAACACTTCTTAATGCATAATATAATATTCTTGCCACTTTACATGAATTGCATAAATATAGTTACCCGTAAATTATCACACAAAAACACAGTATTAAAAATCTCACCAGCCAAACACCTAGATATGCACGCTCTGTATGATTTGGAACAATGAGCGCTAGATCGCATACGGTGTTGCTGTCGCGCGTGCGTGAGAGGTTTCGTTAAGAAGCAAATGTGAATTTTTAGAGATTGAATTTGTTTGTTACACAATTTTAATAGAATTGAGGATAGAGATTAGCGAATTTCGTAATGTGATTTTATGCTAATGGTCGAACTAATTTTACTGGATTTTTAGATGATCATTCTGAGAATTTCGAAATTTCGACTGGTTTGCGGAATAGAGATTCACTACATACCTACTGTGTTTCTCTATACCCCACACTCATACTTATAATCGTTGCCGTACTCCATTATTCCAAGATGGAAAAAGGCCTCTCTGGTCTAACACCTATATTAAGAAACTTTTAAAAGCCAATATGTTGGCATTTATCTCATGTGACAACTTGGAAATACACATTTTTCTTTTTTTCATTTAGATTTGTTACTCTAGATACGAGCACTCACATTTCTTGTGAACTTTTCAACTAAATGTTGAAGGTCTCTGGAAACCCAAAACATACACTGACTTACTGTAAAACGCAAATAAAAATGTTTTATAGGAATAACTTTTACCGTTTCATGAACAAATTTATTTATTTGAAAAGTTGTATGTAAATTCCATCACTACAATTTTTAATTTTAACATCTATTTTTAGTTTTTGCTTAGCACACTATCAGCTATAGTTTTTTCGTTATTGTTATTCATAAGACATATTTCAAAAATGGTTAGACCCTGGCAATTTGCTGGCAAATATCCGCATCAAACCTGTTTAGAACGTATCTCGACCGTTCTGAAATCAGCTGATTTCACGTATCAGATGGTAAAAATGCGGATAGGAACCCTGATAAACAATTGGGGCGAGTCGCCGAATTCTTTCGTATAGTGTAGTAGAGACCCAACATTCGGTGTGTCGCTGCGATCGGTGGTGGTTGTAAGTAATCTTGCTGATATTACTCATCATCGTGGTTACGCCTCGTTCTAAAGTGCATCAAAACTAACAAATAGCAAATTTAATTTCAAGATCCAAAGAAGAAACCTTTCGAGTGACCCTCCGTGTAGGAGGGTTACCTCGCCTCTACTATTAAAATGTCCCAGCCAACGGCCAACAGATATGAGGCCCTGATGGAGTCCAGTGGTGACGAGAGCGAAATCTCTGTGGCAGGGAGAGAAACCGTGAGTGAGACTACCGTCAATGGAAAGAGCAGCAACCCGGCCGTCGGAAATGCAACAGTCACCGAGGTCGAAATGACCCAACTGAGGGAGACTTCAGATTGCGTTATTGAAGGATCTTGGTTCCCAAAAAATAGAAGATCCAAAAGGTTGAGAAACAATAATGACTCAACTTCATCAGACTCTGCCACGGAACTAAGCAAGAAACGCTTAGCTGCTGACAGAAGCAACAAAAAATCAGAAGTGAACTTCCCTACCAATAAAACCCAGGAGTCAATGGGCAGTGAAACAACTGTGATCATTACACAACTAGTAGACAGTAATAACAATCTCATTGGCTCTCTTGCAAAAAAGTTTACATATGACCCAATTGCCCTTTCAAAAGGATTGAAAGAAATCCTCAACTATGAGGTAGTCAAGGATGTTCGAGTGAATAAGCGCAGAAATTTGGTAGCAGTTGAATTTTGTCAACCTAACCTCACTGAGAAACAACAGCTTCTACAAGTTACCAATGTAGGAAAATTTGCTGTTAAATGTCATATACCAGCTACAGATAAAAAAGATACTGTCTGGGGAGTTGTTGGTCCAATTGATCAAGATGCTGACCTTGAAGAGGTTCGGGCATCTGCTTCTTGTGAGAGTGCTCCAATTTTAGCCATGCATCGTCTTCAGCAATTCACTCAAGGGAGAAAAGAGCCCTCATTATCTGTCAAGGTATCATTTTGTGGAACTGAACTGCCACAGACAATCAAAGTTGGATTTATGAGATTCAAAGTCAGGCCATTTGAGCAACCCCCACTCAGGTGTTATCGGTGCCAAAGGTATGGACACTTTGCCAGTGGCTGTACTGCTTCCATCAGATGCTTAGTTTGCAGTGAAAATCATCTGAAAGAAGATTGTTTATCCAATGTAATTCCAAGATGTGCCAATTGTAAAGGGTCCCATGTGGCAAGTTCGAGAGATTGCCCCATAACACAAGATGCACTGAAAATTCGTTCACTCCAGCAAGACGGCTTAAGCTTCAATGATGCCCGAAGGGAAATAGTGCAGCAAAAAAATGCAAAATATAACCAAAGACCACTTCCTACAGCAGGTACTAGTAATCCTACTCCAGGAAGCCAACATGGTAATCGAGCACAAGATCAACTTGCAATGAACTCTACAGGACAAGAACTATCACAAGAATCTCCACAAGAAGGCACTTACAGAGGACTGACAACTATAGAGGTGGAAGCAGATGTCCACCAGACACAAGGGTCGTATTATCTGCCGCGGAGAGCCCCAGGGAGGAGAAGCACTTATGCAGAGACTCTGTACAAAACTACCTTACATAGTGACCTCCATAGCACAGAGCCTCCAATACAGCCATCAGCTTTTTCCAACATAGAACAAGTTATATCAGAGAAGCTACAAAAAACAATTGTTGAAAAGTGTCAAGAAGCAGTGCAAGCAGCAGTAGAGGCTATTTTTTCTAAAATTAGCAAATTCCTCTTAGAAGCTCTCTCTGCAAACCTGATGAAAGAAAGTAAGAAACAACGAGACCTGCTTCTGATAGGGATGGCCCGCAACCATTTTGGCCCCAAAACTGGTGAAGCACTTCTAAATGAACTTCATCATGCAGCAGAGCCAAATCAAGAACAAGCCCCTTATCAACAGTCTGCAGCTAATCAAAAAAATAAGGCTACAGGAAAAAAACAAGGAAAGCTATCCAACATGCCCAAAGGACCTGCAGAAGCTCAGCCAGACTCAAGACAGAAGTCCTTGACGCGTTGGAGCAACTCCCAGATAAATTCCCACATGAAATGAGAAATAAGTTTGTCCTTACCAATCAAAATTTGAAGCGGCAAAACTGTAGAGAAAGTCAATTTATGTTAATTCAATTTAATTGTAATGGTTTAGTGAGTAAGCTGTCAGAGCTTAAACTTTATGTTTATACTAAAAAGCCTGATATAGTCTGTTTATGTGAAACTTGGTTACATATGTGTGAACCCAAGTTTGTGGGTTATCAGGCTGTTTGGTTGCATCGCGATAGAGCCCAAAGGGGTGGTCTGTGCATTCTTATTAGGAATGATATTTCATACTCATGCAATAAATTGAATGCTTTTCCTGGTGGTAAATTAGAGATCATGTCTGTTAGAATAAGTGCAGTGCTGGGAGCTTTTGACCTATGTAATATATACAATCCTAATGAAAATGTTCTATTAGAGGAATTTGTTCACTATTATTCACAACTTCTAAACAATTGTATCATGATAGGAGACTATAATGCTCATTCTCCCTTGTGGGACGTTAGAGAGAGACATAATTTTACAGGATGTAGCATTGAGCAATTTATAGATTCCCATCCCATGGGGATATTAAATCCTCCTGACCTCCCAACATACATTGACAAAAGAACTGGCACTGCTTCAACCCTGGATCTTTGCATATCATCACATACTCTTCTTACCAGAGGAGTGCTATGTAGAGGTGCTGATTTGGGTAGCGACCACTTTCCAATTGAGTGCAATTTTGGCAAAATTTTGCATAAATCAGAGATGAGCTGTCCAAAACGTTGGATAGTAGAAAAGGCTAACTGGAATGCCTGGATTGCCTATTTGGACCAACTAAAATGCAACATTGTTTACCCTGCTTCAGCTGAAGAAATAAATTCCACTCTGATTCAAAATATTTATGATGCCTCTACTAAGTTTATCCCAAAAACCTCTGGAAAACAGAGATGTCACCGAGCCACTCCATGGTGGGACTCTGAGTGCGCAGCTGCTGTAGCTAGGAGACGCAAAGCAAAAAATGTCCTTGCTCGCACACCTAATGCTCACAATTTGCACTTGTATCAAGCTGCAGAATCTTCTGCTAAGCACTTGATCAAAAAGAAAAAAGCAGACAGCTGGAAGTCATTTGTTGGCTCATTAAATGTTGACACCAGCATCACCAAAGTTTGGAGAGCTATTCGTGGTATGAATGGATCAGCTATGCCTAATCAGCACTTCCCTTTGGGAGCATTGCACTCTTCCTGTGCTACAAAGGCTGAAATGTTTTTGGAACATTTCACCAGACATGAGATTGCTTGTGATGGAGCCTTTCCAGCTCTGGTTTCAAATACAGTTAAAGAAATTAAAAAGCTACCCATTGAAGAAAATGAATATAATTCCCCAATCACTTTATCTGAAATCTTTAAAGCCTTCCATGGGTTGAAGCAAACCAGTCCAGGGAGTGATGGTATTTCATATTTGATGTTGAAGAAATTGCCTGAGAGCTTATTGAACAGACTGTTAATCCTATTTAATGCAAGCTTCTTTACAGGTATTGTGCCTTCCTTGTGGAAACTAGGAATAATATGTCCTATAAAAAAACCTAATAAAGACTACACAGAGGTGCAAGGCTATCGACCTATCACCTTACTACCCTGTATAGCCAAATTAATGGAGAGAGTCATTAAAAAGAGACTAAATCATTTTCTGGAATCTAAACAAATCTTTTCCATGTACCAAACTGGATTTCGACAAGGAAGGTCAATCTGCGATGCTCTTGTGCTTATTAATAATTTCATAAGGGAGTCTTTGAAAAATAAATTGTTTTGTGTTGCAGTCTATATTGATTTAGATAGTGCATATGACTGTGTCTGGCATGAGGGCCTTTTATACAAGTTAACCAAACTTAAGTGTGATATCAGGACTGTTCAGTGGGTACAATCTTATCTTCAAAATCGTTCTGTCAAGGTTAGGATTGGTTCAACCCATTCTCAACCTAAGAAACTAAAGTGTGGATTACCACAGGGTGCTGTTCTCAGCCCTACTCTGTTCAATGTAATGTTGCATGATTTACCCAGTGGGGAAAAAGTAAAGGTTGTGTCTTATGCAGATGATATCACGTTGCTGTGCTCTGCTAAGTCTACAGAAGAACTTAGAGGTGCCATGCAGACTTTTTTGAATACATTTAGTAGATGGCTGTCAAAATGGAAACTTGTAGTCAATCCCCTTAAATGTAAATACCAACTATTTCATAATAGGAGGAGTAATCATTGTGTTAACCTAAGACTATCAAATGTGCTTCTGACTCACATAGAAAATCAGAGAGTTCTAGGGGTTATTTTTGACTCACCCAAGTTATCACTCCATAGTCATGTGAAGCACATTCGCACAGAATGTCAAAAGCGATTGAATGTGATGAGAGCACTTTCCAGTGCCAAATGGGGATCATCACAATTGCTCCTGAGAAGAGTGTACATATCATTTATTCGCAGTAAAATTTCATTTGGGTCAGTCATCTTTCCTAACTTCAACAAGAAACATATGCAAATGCTAAATACCTTGCAGAACTCTGCCTTGCGATGTATCTTGGGTGTGCGCGCAACAACACCTATAATGTCTCTTGAGGTTGAGGCGTACATTATGCCTCTGGATCTTTATTTCCAGTATCTCTTTCTAAAGTGGTGCCTTAGAAAACAATGTGATTCTTCCGAAATGTACTCAATTTCTGCGTATTTGAAATTATTTTGCAGACCTGGTGGGAGTCCAATAGCCTTAAGATTGAATAACATTTTGGAGAGTAGAAATATGAGATTGTTTCCAAAATCCAGTAAGTTCAGCCGTTTGACACTACCTGCCATTACCAATTTTGAAAATAATATCTCGCTTGATATTCAAAATGTAAAACTCCTTCCCCCAAATATTATCAACTGTGGTTTTGATCAGTACTTGAGTGATGTATATGGTTTGTGTGAAAAGATTTACACTGATGGGTCTAAGACTGCTATTGGGTCAGTCTCTGCTGCCATGTATGTTCCATCTGTGGGTATGTGTACTACTTGGCTTATCAACAGCTCTCACTCAGTCCTTGGTGCAGGGCTTTTTGCCATTCTCCAAGCATTGAAATACATTCAAAGTTTGCCAAATCAGGATGTACCTTATGTTGTATTGAGTGATTCTCAGACAGCACTCCAGCTTATTTTGAATAATTACAATGATGCTTATAGGGGTTTCTGTTATGAAATACAACATCTATTATTGAGTTTACCACAACCTGTACATCTGCAATGGGTCCCTGGTCACTCTGGCATAAAAGGTAATGAAGTTGCTGATAAATGTGCTAACCTGGGCCACAATAACAACAAATCTGCCTGGACTAGGTTGCATTATGAAGAGCATCTTACAGAATTAAAGGAACAGTTCCTCAAACTGTGGTGCACCCAGTGGCGCCTTCAAGTCGAGACATCTAACAAAGGTCATTTTCTTAAGAATCTTTTTGATCAACCTAGAATGCTAATTCACCCAAGGGGAACATCCCGTATTGTTGAAAGTGCTATTAGCCGATTGAGAGTGGGACATGCAGGTGTACAGGCCCATTTGTTTCGTTTTAATATGAGCCCTACTCCAAACTGTGACTGCTGCGATGTCCCTGAGACCATCCCCCATTATATATTACATTGTGTGAAGTATAGTCAACAGAGATTCGTGTTTAAGGTGTGTATTGAAAGTATGGAGGTTGAATTTAATCTGAAAAATGTATTAGGAGGAGGAAATTATCCTATTAGCACTGAGAAAAGAATATTCAGTTCCCTGGGTACTTTCCTGAAAAGTACTGGGAGGTTATCTATATTGTAAGGTAGATAAATGTCCTCAGAATAGAGGCCTGATAAAAAATTTGTTACTGTGTGTTGGAAGACTAATCGCTTTTGTGTTATGATGTTAGAGGAGCTGTACAAAACTACTGTACTTGTAATGCAGACTTTTCTGCTTTTCTGTAAACTCAACCAATAAGGAAGAAGAAACCTGTGGATGAAGAACTTTGATAATAAGCTCCCAGGTCCAACGGTTCTCTTTGCAAGACCAGCGGCTTTAAGAGGGATAGACCATCCCTCACCTCGAGAAGAAGAAGAAGAAGAAGAAGTAGAGACCCAAATGCGTGATAGAGTCAGTTTAAAATGTAAGGAGAGCAAGTACTATATGATTGGACAAGGGCGTGTAAGTTGGCAAAAAAGAGGTGGTGGAGTTGGTCTCATTGTAAAAAATGCTCTAAATTGGAAATTAGAAGAAATTCCTGTTGGAAATGAACCTGAGAGTGAAGATCTGTTAGTAATAAAGTGTGAAAGAATGCATGCCAGAGAATGTGTTATTGTGGTTGTATGCTATATGACAACTGATGGTATTTTAGCTCATCAAGAGAATGTAAAAAAGTATGAAATATTAACAAGAATTGTGCAAGAGCATTGCAGGTGCCCTCTGATTGTGATGGGGGACATGAATGGCCATGTTGGTATACTTGGTGAGCCTGTGAATGCAAATGGACAAAAATTGATTGATTTCTGTGATGAGAATGAACTTGAGAACCTGAATGTAACAATAGGAAATGGCTTGCATACATGGCAAAGCAAGGAATGTAAATCTGCAATTGATTATATGATAGTGAATAGTAGAGCTAGAGCGTGTGTCAAAAAAATGTTTGTAGATGAAGATGATTTTGATATTGATAGTGACCATAAAATGCTTGTACTAGAATATAATTGGGGTGGAAAGGAGTCAATGCAGAAGGCCAGCAGAGTAAGTGAAAATTGGCGTATTAAAATGGCAAACTGGGAAGAATTTAGAAATGAATTGAGTAGATGTAACTGGAACAGGTGTGGAAATGTAAATGACCTAAATAAGGAGATTGCAAGAACCTTGTATGATGTGGCAGAGCAAAAGATTGGTAGATCGAAATGCAGGAAAAGAACAGGAAATGCTAGGTGGTTTACGAGTGAGATAAAGGAAGAACGAATGAGAAGGAAGACTTTAAATAAAAAAACAACGCTGTATGAGGAAAATGTATGAAAGACGCAGAATTACTGAGGATGAATGGCGAAGTGTATGGAATGAGTACAAGGACCAGCAGAAGAAAGTAAAGAGAATGATCAATGAGGCTAGGGTTAAAGAAGAGAGACACCAAGTTGAAAATCTAAGAAAGAAAGGTCCAGATGGAATAAAAGATTGGTATAGGTTTATACAAGGTAATGATAGAGGTAGTGAAGTTCAAGTTGATGAATTAGTAGTCAATGGTTGCAGTGTGCAAGATAGGATGCAAATGGTGAAAGCAGTTGAAGAATACTGGGAGGACATTGGTGGAATGAATGAGCAGGTTACAGATGATGAACCGATAAATTTTCTGATAGATGAACATGAACTGCAAATGGAAGACAAAATCACTTGTGAAGAGATTGTAAGTTTTTTGAAGAAAGTGAAAAATGGAAAGGCATGTGGCCCTGATAAGATACCATATGAGTTCTATAAATGTGGAGGAGAGAGTGTAGTCAGTATGTTGAAATGTTTATTTGATGAGATATGGAAGAGTGAAAGAGTACCGGATGACTGGAACAAGTGTAATGTAGTTCTGTTGCATAAGGGTGGACATAAGAGTATGAAAGAACTTAAAAATTACAGACCAATTGCACTGGGTGACACCGTATGTAAGATCTTTTGTGGTATTTTGAATGAGAGAATGAAAAACTTAGTTGAGGAATTAGGAGTCCTGGGAGAAGAACAGAATGGTTTTAGGCAAGATAGACGTGGGGAGGATAATCTGTTTGTAGTGAGTGAAATAATTGAGCAAATGAAGAAGGATAATAAGAAGGTATATTTAGCATTCCTGGATATTGAAAAGGCGTATGACAGAGTGGATCGGGTTAGGCTGTTTGAAATTTTGAGAAAAGTTGATTTAGGAGAAAAATAGTGAACATTGTACAGAGTCTGTATGAGAACACAAGTGCTATCTAGAGGTTAGGAAATTTGGAAACAGGGCAAGTGAGGAGTGTTACAGGAGTGAGACAGGGCTGTACTCTGTCCCCCCTGTTGTTTGGATTGTACACAGAAGAATTAGCAGTTCGACTGAGAGGGAGTGGTTTAGGACTGAAAGTTGGTAATGAGAGACTGAGCTGTTTGTTGTATGCTGATGATGTGGTTGTGGTTAGTGAATGTGGTCATGAACTACAAAGGATGCTTGACATTGTGAATGGATATAGTACAGATTTCAAGATGAACTTTGGTGCAGATAAAAGTAAGGTCATGGTTATAAATAGTGATGAGACTGATAGAGACAGACTGTGGAATATTGGAGAAATCAGAATAGGTAGAACAAAAGAATACAAATATCTAGGTTGTATGATAAGTGAAGATGGATGTACTAGAACTAAAGGTGAGAAAGTGGCTAAAGCAATGCAGTGGAGTGGACGGTTAGGTAGTGTGGCCAGATACAGAGCAAACAAGTACGAATGTGTGAGAGGAATGTGGAAGTATGTTGCTGTACCTAGTGTCATGTATGGTATGAGTGCTCTTGCCTGGAATGGAAGTGATCTTGAAAAGCTGGATGTAATACAAAATAAGGTAGGACGGTTAGCATTGGGTGCTCCAAAATGGACAGCTACAGAAGCCATTAGAGGTGACCTTGGGTGGAGCCTATTTTCAGAAAGAATGATGAAGGCGGTGCTGAATTATAAGGTGAGAATTGAAAGAATGCAGAATAGCAGATGGGTAAAGCGAATTTTTGAATGGAATCTGAGTGTAAGCTATTGGGAGAAAGTGTGTTGGGGGCATGCAAGGAAGCTTAGTATGCAAAAGATTATTCATGTTAGAATTGGGAGACCTGTGGATGACTGGAGTTTAATAAATCCTGGAGGTATAGGGCCTGAGTGGGACTGCAAGAGGTGGAAGAAAGAGATTGAGAGGAAAACAAAAGAGTATGGATTGAATAAGTGGAGGCTTAGCATGGTGCGGAAGCCTACACTTGACTGGTATATGAAAAAAGAAGCACCTAAGTTTGAGATGTTCTATGATGGTAGTTTTGGAAGTCAACTCTTGTTTGCTGTGAGATGTAAGTCATTGAGTGTGAACAGACGTACATGGAGGTGGAATGAGAATAATAACAGATTATGTCGGCAGTGTATTAGTGGAGTGGAGGAAACAATTGAGCATTTTGTGCTGGAATGTAGTAAGTATGAGCAAGAGAGAGAAAGTTTTATGAATGTGGTGCTTGAGCAGTATGGAGAGAATGAGTGGTATGCCAGATGTGCTGAAGATGATTGCGGTATAAGCTGTCTTGCTGGATTGGATCAGGAGTGCAATTTGAGTATCATTGAAGCTATGAAATTGTTTCTTGTGCGTGCCTGGAGTAAGAGACAGTGACAGGAATGAGCCAGTCAGGTAGAATGGTCAGTAATGACCCAATATGCCTGGGGATGGTGTTTTGACGCACTGGCTATCCCAGTGACGCCATCCAATGGCAGCTTGTGACAAGGATTGGTAAATCCTGAGTAGTTTAGTGGACAAGTCTGGTACCAGGCGCTGAACTCTTTGTGTGATAACTGTGGAGGGAATTGTAGGCCGTTACAAAGGCCCCGACGCTGTCGGCCCTCAATTTCAAGTTCAAGTTCAAGTTCAAGTTAGTCTGGTACCAGGCGCTGAACCCTTTGTGTGAAAATTGTGGAGGGAACTGTAGGCCGTTACAAAGGCCCCGACGCTGTCGGCCCTCAATTTCAAGTTCAAGTTCATAGCAGATTTGATTCATGAAGTAAGGTGTAATAGCCAACTCCTGTGAGATGTCAGACGGCATTAAGAGTAAATATGTGCACATAGGGGTGAAATAATGGGATTAATAGCGTATGTTTGCGGCGTACTGAAGGAGTAGAAAATACTGTAAACAACTGGTTTTGAGGCGTAATCGGTACGAATATGAAAATAGAGGGTCAATGTTTATTTTAGGTGCGGCACGGAAATTAAAGTTGTCGTTGCTTAGAATCACTAAATGAGCACATTTAAAAACCCTTTACAAGAATGACATTCTGCTCGATGATGCGTTATTTTCGAATTATTGAACTTTGAAGTTGGCGCGGGCGCCCGCGCGCGCCGCCTATTACAAACGTAATGAGGTTGGGTCGTGAGCGTTAGCCACAGTTCTTTTAGTGGAAATTATAAATCAATTGAAATTCTACTATGCATAAACATAGTTAATGAGATGATGAGTTATATTGTCGATGCGAAAGACTCGTTTCGAATGTTCCCAGCTACGTCGAACCCACGATATACCGGGGTTGAAGTTACGGACCTGCGGTCATCTCAAGGCTGCCAGTTACGTCGAAGCAGCGGTGCGCGCTTGCACACACTCGATCATTCGACGTAATGGGTCGGTTACAACCTTTATTTACAATTTTTACTAGAAGAACTGTAGCTAACCCTTATGACCCAACCTCTTGACGTTTGTAATAGGCGGGTTAACTACCCTTAATAACTAAATTACGGCGCCGGTGCCAACTTCAAAGTAAAATTATTCAAAAATAACGCATCAGCAAGCATAATGTCATTCATGTTAAAGGTTCCCAAATGTGCTCATTTAGTGATTCTAAGCAACGACATCTTTAATTTCCGTGCCGCACCTAAAATAAACATTGACCAAATAAAGATTTACTTAAGTATTTGTTAGCAATACGGAGAGAACCAGTGGATTTTCATGGTGCTCCATATGACTTTGGGATGAGGTCCCCGTAACATTTGATAAAGAATCAACTCTACCACTGTTGATGCAGAAAAAATATTTAATGAATGTGTGGAATGAGATTCAATAATATTGAACAGTCAGTTACTTTGGGAGGATTTTTAATGACCCTCTATATTGAGAGCTTACTCATAATAAGCTGACTACATGAGAAGTTTTCATGACTATTACTACATGGAATGACCCATTTTCCTCCTTGAATAATTAATTACTTCAGACTAGAGAAGTCTAGAGAAACTAAAAAATGAGAAAAGCCATTATACTGAATATACATTTATTATTAAAAATTTTAGGCCATAAATTAGCCCTTTGCAGTTTTCTGCTTCAACTTTCAAGCTCATGTTATAGTTTTGTTCATGATTTATAAGCCAGCTTTTTCAGTAAATACTAGCTAGGTTTATCCTCTTATATGTTTTATATAAAATTTTCTAAATGAGCTCTAGAATAATGTTTTGGGCAAATTTTAGACATAAAAATATTTAGGCAAAAGTTTTTGTATAGATTAATTTATATAAAAGCTGGAATTTATAAAAAGTAAGTTAGTTAAGATTTAATTTGGTAAGTTATTTAATTTTTAAATTATGTATTGTTATTCAAAACTACAGAGATTTTTTTGCTCTCTTGCTGTCTCAAAATCATTTGCAAGTATAATATTAGATACCACTATATGTTATAATGCAGATCCTCTGCTAAATCTTAGCAACTTTTAAACATCAATGACCTTTCCATCAGAAATTCAGTGTCAAGATTTTCATGAGTGGAAAGACAGTAATGCCCTATGAGAGGCTAAAAAATTTGCTATTAACAATTTTTTTCTTGGTTTTCCAATAACGTGCACTGCTGTGAAAAGCTAGGTTATATGAGCTTTTTCATTGGTAAGCTTATAGTATAGAAGGAATATCATTGTTGAGCTTATAGTATATATGAAGCCAAAAGAATATCATAGTTGAGCTTATATTGTATATGAAACCAATAGGAATATCATTGATGAGCTTATATTATACAAAAGCCTATGGGAATATCATAGTTGAGCTTAAAGTATGTATGAAGCCAATAGGAATATCATTGTTGAGCTTATATTATACATGAAGCCAAGAGAAATATCATTGTTGAGCTTATATTATACATGAAGCCAATGGAAATGGTGCTTTATTACTGACAGCTATAAACTTTTAAGTATATCTTCCAACTTTTCTGATCTCAATCTATGAGCTTATCTGCTGTATGTAATGCATTGTTTGAAGAAAAGATAATGCAGATCCTAACAAAGCAAAAATTTTTTGTAAGCAGCAATTTTCAGAGCTGTGGATATCTACTGTAAGCTTGTATTGTATGACTCAATTCCAGTGCATTCATATTTTTTTAATTTGCTCAAAAGTAATTACTAAATTTTGGAGGCAGACTTTTCTGAGAGAAAGTTGTGAACAAAATTTTTTTATACATTTAAATTATTCCTGATGTGAAGTTATTAAATATAGCTGAACCTCTGGACTCAAACGCCTTGAAGGTTGAACGAATCTGAAGTCAACCCAAATTTATGAATGATTTTTATGATTTTTAACCTAGAAGCCAAACAAGCATGAAGCCAAACAAGCATGAAGCCAAACAAGCATTGGAAAATTGAACCAGTCCTAATAGAAAATGCACAAAGTTGAGTTTCAAAAGTCAAATGCCACTGTTGTTCTGGTCATACTAGAATTTTATGCAACATTATATGTTACCTCATTCTTCTCTATATTTGATTAATTTACAGTCTAGTCTGCTGTCCTAAGAAAATGAATTCTAAGAAGAATGTTAGTGATATTGGGCAAGTGGAATGGAAGAATGTTGCAACAATGATCAAACTGAAGCAAGAAATCATTGAGAATTTGAAAGTAGAGTGCGTGTTTTGGATCTAGCTATGCACCATATGCAGTCCGGCATAGCTAAGTTGATGATATCAACATTTTTAAAGAAGGAAAAAGAGCTCAAAAGAGTAAATGTTGCAAATGGAGTGACCTCATTGATGTAGAAAAGGTCTCAGATATTGGAAGAAGTAGATACATTATTGCTGATCTTCATAAATGAGAAGCAGTTACACTGTGATAGCATCAGTAAGGCATTCAGCTTTAAAAAAGCGCTCAAAATAAATGACGATTTACTTTACCTGTACTGTATCTGTTGAATTGGGCTTGGAACGTATTAAGTGCATCTTCATTATTTCTTTCAAAATTTGTTTGAAAGTCGACCACTTCTCTAGAACGGATTGTGTTTGACTTCTGAAGAACTATTGTATTTACTCATTACTAAATATGTCTTCTTTAAAGTTAAATTTAGCCTCAAATGATTTAATATTGGTTTTCATTTTTAAGTTAATTTTAGGTATAATCTATAAAAGACTATAATTAAAAAATTTATTGCATTTTTTACAGTATTTTGTGTTTTATTTGTAAATTATTTATCTTATCATTATTTCTGTGTTCATTATGGCTGGTATATAGAACCAACTTTTTTGTCCACCTCATTGTTGATTTGGGTTGTAGATCTGAACTCTCTCATCAAAAATAAATTATTCAAGCACCAATAACAGCTCAAATGACATCTAATATATCATATCAAATCTCAACTGAAAGTTTGTGTGACTCTGAAGATGAAATCTTGAATGCCAGTCATATAGATATCCTTCCACAGAGTGATGAGTCTGACCCACCAACCCCAGGTACGTTGTCCTCATTAATTGCTTAGTCTTCTCTTATTTAAATGATATGTGATATCTTCAATAAGAGCTAAAAAAAATTTCAAATGCTTTTTCATTCAAATTTTTTGTTAACACTTTTTATACTATATCCTAAGGAGTTTTTTTTTAGACAAGTTTTCCTGGAAATGATCTTAATATTAAGGTAGTATCCTTAAGGCCTAAGGTAACTGCCTTAATCTTAGGCAGATACCAAAAATAGAGCAGCAGATGTTTTCAAAGTTTACGGTTACCTTTTTTAGGCTTTGGAACTTTGTTATATTCAGCAATTGCCTAATTATATTCAATATTTTCAGGATACAAGTTTTGGGGAGTAAGACGTCTGATTTGTTTCCTTACCTTCCTTGGATTCGCCAATGTGTACGCCATGCGAGTGAATCTCTCTGTTGCCATTGTGGCAATGGTCAACAACAGCGCCATCCCGCATGTCAATGCATCCTCCAGCAATGTCTGTCCTGCACCCAGTACTAATGCATCCACAAATGGAAATGTGAGTAGCTCATAAAACTCCAGTAAATGTTTGCCCTTTACCAATTGCTATTGCATCTACAAATGGGAATGTGAAGCTGACATTGCAGGTTATGCGTTTATCATAGCGTAAGGATTTTTGTGTTGTGCACTGGGGACTTGCATGGCTTGTCAATTGGAATATGAGTTTCACTTCAAGGTTTATGCATTTCTTTTATCAGCAGGGCATTTAGTATTTAGGCTTCATATTTCTAATAATTTGAAGAATTATGTGTATTATCTTAGAGATTTACAAATGTTCTTTTTAAAATTTTGTGCACAGTTTAGATGGAATTTAATATTATTTTACTGAATTGTAGGTTTTATGAGTATAGAAATAAACTGATAAAATAGACTTTGTACTAAATTTTCTAGATTTGAGTTATATGGATACTTTGCACCTCTCAGTGGTAATTCAATGATCATACCATGTTGTTTGAAAAAATTTAATGATGTTTCTTGCTAGTGCATTAAAATTTTTTATAAAATTACTCATAATATTGAAGCTGCTAGCTTTACCAATATTTTTTCATAATAGAACTTTTCTTCAGTAAAGTAAATCATTTAAAAGTGAAATTGTTTACCAATGAATTGACCATTGAATTTTGGATATAAATTTGAAAAGTTTTATCATGATATTTTCTGGCTAACAACCTATCTCTCTTATTTGATGCAGACATTTGAAGCCACTAAACTGAACATTATAAATATCGGAAAATTCTAAACTAAATATTATTAATATTTGAAAATGCTAAACTAAATATTGTTAATATTGGAAATGCTAAACTAAATATTATTATTGTTGAAAAGTCTCATTTAATTCTGATTGACTATTTATTTATAAGTATCTTATGAGACTGAAGGCTAATTACTGCTATGATTCATCAGCCATATTTGAAAATCAGTGCTGCATGTGTTCATCATGTGTAGCAGATGTGGTGCTCCTTCTTAGGATGGTGAATTTGCTTGGACAGAAGCTGAGCAAGGCATAATTTTGGGGTCCTTCTTCTGGGGCTACATTTCCACCAACATCCTGGGAGGCAGGCTTTCAGAGATGTACGGAGGACACATCGTCCTGGCTGTGGGTATTGGAGCGACATCTCTGCTCACCCTCCTCACGCCTGTGGTGGCCCGCCTCAGCACTGAGCTCTTCATTGCCCTCAGAGTGACTGAAGGCATGACTGAGGTGAGCATGCAGACTTGATGGTACTTGCTATTGAGACTACCCATGGTGGTGAAATTAGTTGTGACTATTGTCTGTGTTTGTAGTTATTTTCATTTCACTAGTTTAAAGTGCACCAAGTTGATGGCAAAATGCTTACACCTGCACAATTCTTGCTTGTATTCTGTGACATAAGATGTTAAGAGCGTTTTCTAGTAGTACGATTAAGCTTACTGGTATTTTAAGAAATTTTTGGAATTGACTGTCCACCTGTTTATACAGCAAAAGCTATAGTGAATTAAGAACTACCATGAAAGTGTTTTCAAACATAAGCTTGGTATGGATTAGTTTTGCAGTTATTCTTATTTGAGCAGAGTAGAACTAGAAAATATTTGAATAGAATATTGTTCGTAAAATGAATACCATCCTATAGCTCTTTTCCCAAATAAAAGCTATACAGATACAGTGTGACTTGAGACATGGCAATAATTTACACTCCTGGCCGAGTAAGGGACTTGTGCGGCACTAAAAATATATAGCTCACAGGGGCCTATAATAGAAAAAAAAGTAAGAATAGAATAAAAAATCTTTTCTCAATTTTGCCCTCTATGACCCATAGGAGCCACTGCTCACCTTATTCAGGTTTCTGCTGCTCAAAGTGAATGCCTGAGCACCACACATGTGCTGGTGCAGTTGATTTGTTCAAGTCCTATGGTAGTTTTAGTCATTGAAGTAGAAACAAATCTGGTAATTTGAACTATTAAACTTAAGTTAATGAGTGATAATTCACTGCGTGCCAGATAGCATTCTCTCAAATGCTTCTACCTCTTGTTTAGTTGGTCATGCCAGAGTGGCAATTTATACGCAATTGGTTTATATACATATGTGTGTCACAAACAGAATTAGGGCTTTTTTTCTTTTCCCAAGGGAAACACAGTGATAGCTGGGTCTGAACTTCGTAATTTCTGAATAAAGGTAGAAGCTTTCATCATTAGGTTGTGGTACTTCTGCGTCCAGAAAGGCTTTTCAGCTTATGGTTCAATTGGTGAAAATCCTAGGGGCTAAGGGATTTGGACCTATATTAAATTAGAGGGGCTAAGGGATTTGGACCTATATTAAATTAGAGGGGCTAAGGGATTTGGACCTATATTAAATTAGAGGGGCTAAGGGATTTGGACCTATATTAAATTAGAGGGGCTAAGGGATTTGGACCTATATTAAATTAGAGGGGCTAAGGGATTTGGACCTATATTAAATTCGAAGTGCTAAGGGATTTTGACCAATATTAAATTCGAGGGGCTAAGGGATTTGGACCTATATTAAATTAGAGGGGCTAAGTGATTTGGACCTATATTAAATTTGAGGGGCTAAGGGATTCGGACCAATTTTAAATTCTAGGGGCTAAGGGATTTGGACCTATATTAAATTCAAGGGGCTAAGGGATTTGGACCAATATTAAATTCTAGGAGCTAAGGGATTTGGACCTATATTAAATTCGAAGGGCTAAGGGATTTGGACCAATATTAAATTCTAGGAGCTAAGGGATTTGGACCTATATTAAATTCGAGGTGCTAAGGGATTTGGACCAATATTAAATTCGAGGGGCTAAAGGATTTGGACCTATATTAAATTCGAGGTGCTAAGGGATTTGGACCTATATTAAGTTCGAAGTGCTAAGGGATTTGGACCAATATTAAATTCGAGGGGCTAAGGGATTTGGACCTATATTAAATTCGAGGGGCTAAGGGATTTGGACCTATATTAAATTCAAGGGGCTAAGGGATTTGGACCTATATTAAATTCGAGGTACTAAGGGATTTGGACCTATATTAAATTCGAGGAGCTAAGGGATTTGGACCTATATTAAATTCGAGGGGCTAAGGGATTTGGACCTATATTAAATTCGAGGGGCTAAGGGATTTGGACCTATATTAAATTCGAGGGGCTAAGGGATTTGGACCAATATTAAATTCGAGGTGCTAAGGGATTTGGACCTATATTAAATTCGAGGTGCTAAGGGATTTGGACCTTTATTGAATTTGAGGGCTAAGGGATTTGGACCTATATTAAATTCGAGGGGCTAAGGGATTTGGACCTATATTAAATTCGAAGGGCTAAGGGATTTGGACCTATATTAAATTCGAGGGGCTAAGGGATTTGGACCTATATTAAATTCGAGGTACTAAGGGATTTGGACCTATATTAAATTCGAGTAGCTAAGGGATTTGGACCTATATTAAATTCGAGGAGCTAAAGGATTTGGACCTATATTAAATTCGAGGGGCTAAGGGATTTGGACCTATATTAAATTCGAGGGGCTAAGGGATTTGGACCAATATTAAATTCGAGGTGCTAAGGGATTTGGACCTATATTAAATTCGAGGTGCTAAGGGATTTGGACCTTTATTAAATTTGAGGGCTAAGGGATTTGGACCTATATTAAATTCGAGGGGCTAAGGGATTTGGACCTATATTAAATTCGAAGGGCTAAGGGATTTGGACCTATATTAAATTCGAGGGGCTAAGGGATTTGGACCTATATTAAATTCGAGGGGCTAAGGGATTTGGACCCGTATTAAATTCGAGGGCCTAGATGATTTGGACCAATATTAAATTCGAGGGTCTAAAGGATTTGGACCTGTATTAAATTCGAGGGGCTAAGGGATTTGGACCTATATTAAATTCGAGGGGCTAAGGGATTTGGACCTATATTAAATTCGAGGGGCTAAGGGATTTGGACCAATATTAAATTCGAGGTGCTAAGGGATTTGGACCTGTCGGGTAGCTAAATTTGTTGACACTATAAGACTTACTGGTGTATGAAATTGAGAGTGGACTTGTAGTGCACTGATAACTCAGAGGATATGACCTTCCATGATAGGACATCATAACCTGCAGTGCAGTAGTATGACCTACCATGGTAGGACAGCATGACCTGTGGTTCAGTAGTATGACCTACCATGATAGGACATCATGACCTGCAGTTCAGTAATATAACCTACCATGGTAGGACATCATGGCCTGCAGTTCAGTAATATAACCTACCATGGTAGGACAACGTGACCTGCAGTTCAGTGATATAACCTACCATGGTAGGACATCATGACCTGCAGTTCAGTAATATAATCTACAATGGAAGGACATCATGACCTGCAGTTCAGTAGTATGACCTACCATGGTAGGATATCATGACCTGTGGTTCAGTAGTATGACCTACCATAGTAGGACATCATGACCTGTGGTTCAGTAGTATGACCTACCATGGTAGGACACCATGACCTCCAGTTCAGTAGTATGACCTACCATGATAGGACATCATGGCCTGCAGTTCAGTAGAATGACCTACCATGGTAAATCATCATGACCTGCAGTTCAGTAGAATGACCTACCATGATAGGACATCATGGTCTGCAGTTCAGTAGAATGACCTACCATGGTAGGACATCATGACCTGCAGTTCAATAGTATAACCTACCACAATAAGTTGAGATGAGCTGCACACCATGCCCCCTGGCAGGGCGTGACGTACCCTGCGATGATGTCGCTGATGGCAGCCTGGACGCCTCCGCTGGAGCGCACACAGGCGCTCACCCTCATCTATGCAGGTGGGGGGGAGTTGCTGGCTGGTTGATGGTATGGTACATGGTTGACACGATATGTAGCAGATGGTTGTCTCCTATGATAGACCAGTGTACCAGGCCAGTCAAAAATGGCGGTTCCAATATTTTCCTTGAATGAATGAGGGGCTGCACTCAATGAAGCGGTCGTGGTAAACCAGCTATGGCTGTTGGGCCTGGCTGTGGAAGGTGGTTGTGCTGGGCTGCTGCTGATCCTGGCAGTCTGATGCGGCCAGTGCTGTTTCTCTCGCCTCCTAGTGCTAAGAGTGATGATTGTGGCCTGCTGTGGCCTGCTCCTCATAGGGAGGAAAAGCCTGGTATATGTATGTGTATGTATGTATGTATGAATTATCCAGACGTAGCTGACAAACAAATATATCTATCCTAATAGTACCTGCGATTAAAATATTTTTGTACTTGTGTACTGGTGAAACTTGCATCACAGATACGGGCATTAATCATACTTCAAATCAAAGAAACTGTTTCTTAACACTTTGACTGTGACTACTAAATATCAAGTTCAATGCCAAACTCAAATTTAAAGTCAAGTGTAGTAATCCAGGGTGTCTACTAGGTAGTAAAGTAGTAAAAAGTAGTAAAATTTGCCTCATGGTAGTAAAAAAATTATCGAGTGGAACAATTCTCTGAAAATTTAAAGTAATGTTACATATTTATATAGAGTATGAAGATTTTTTAAATTTATTTTTCCCATTATTAGAAATTTGCCTCGATTTATGGGAAATATTCCTGTACAGGTGGGATGTTATTTTAGGATTGGAGCACAGAAAATCGATAAAAGTTTTCAAATTTTTTGCAAACAATAGTAAAAATAGTTCACTTTTTTTTCTCATTCCGTTTGATCTGAAAGTTATCTAGTTGTTTCATGATGGAAGGTTCATTTGAGCCTTTTTATTATTAACAAATTATTGAGAGAAAACCATAAAATGGCTTTCGCTTTGATGCGGTAATCGAGGTTTCATAAATCGTAAGAATGTAAATTTTAAAAATGTGCCTAGGAATGTGTGATATCAGGGATTAGTATTGAAATTAAAACTAAGGTTTTAAAACTGTGCATTTATGATTATGAGGTCGACATTTAACATCTTTTATTCTTACGTATCAAATATGCATTAGCCTTTACGATCTCAAGGAAAAATGGAATAGCATAGCTACATATTTTCTTGTGGAAGCATATCAAGTAGCTTTAATTGAAATATGTTTGTCAAGTAAAATAATTTATATTATATTGAGAATTACGATTCTTTTAAATGTAAAACATCTTGTGAACTTTTTCTTTTAAATTTTATGAATAAACATTAACAACTAGCCAAAATTTTTAAATAGGTAGTTGTACTCATCACTAAATAACTATTACATTTTATTGGATGTCATCTTTAGTGGATGCAGGTGCCCGTAAGATATACATATAGCATAGTTGGCATAATTGTTTTTTTGTGCACTTGTTCCCCTCAGGGGGATACAACTATTGTTTCTATGGGAATTAGCGCATCCAGGGGAAAAATGTGAGGGCCCGAGTTGAGAGTTAGGTAGGCCTTCTTTTTGTTGAAATAAAATGCTTTTGTTATGTTAAGGACCACCTTTTTTTTGGTTCACTGCTGTCCTGTTCTTCAGCTCCTACTACTCTCTTCTTCAACTTTGCTCTTGTTTCATAATCTTCTTTCATAACTTACTGTTTCTATGCCTTTTCTGCGTAGATTCCGCGTTTCCTTAACTCCATACTAAACGGTGCCTTCCTCCTTCCTCTCTTTGGATTGCATTTGTTGCTGGGCAGGGAGGCTAAAACTAATGACTAATCTAATCTTTGTGCACTTGATACTCAAAAATTAAAATATTTATTCACAAACGTAAGCACAGAAATAAAATTATTCTCAATTAGCTTTAAGAGTCCCGCTGCAATTTCAGATGAGCAAGTCTTGAATCAAACTTATTACATTTCAATTCCTCCTAATGAATAATGTTTAATTCAAAGTCAAATATTTGACTGGTAAGGTCTTGATTATCATAAACTTGATGCAGCCTTCCAATTCTTATTCCAAGAAAAATTTATTCACACTCCAAGTTGTTGCGGCAGGATAGAAATGTTACATTGACGTCAAAGGAACTTCTCCGCAGTTCATTTATATCCAGAAAGTGTTCTTTTTTTACCTGAGCTTGATTGTGAGCAGTATTATCTTCCTGTGAAAAGACGAGTTTATTCTGTCCACTTCCATTTGGGGAAACAACAATTTACTGAAACTATAATTTTTTTTTTTTAGATTACCTCTTTGTAAAGCTGAAAGTTTTTTTTCCAGTGACGTTAATTTATGTCCAAATACAGAAAGATTTATGCTATAAAATTATCTTTTAATACAATGTGTCATCATTTGGACGAGAGTTTAGTTCCTTTGAAGTTCCTTTTGGCAGTCATGGCGATTCAGTTTCCTCCAGGATGTCGTCATAGCATGGAGATGCTCCATGTAATCAAAGTTCATTCTTCTATTAAATGTATATAGGAAAGCTACATGAAATTTGCATTTTCGTGATTAGTTTCGTATTTTAACATGTTCATAACCTATTTGCTATTATTGATCGCAATTAGGATGCCGATTTAGATTTTGAGGGACGGTAGAAATAGTTTACAAACTCATATTTCCGAAGTGCTATAGTGTTAGGTCATAATGAAATTCCTTGATATTCTACCCTGCTGTAAAGGGATCTGACACTCCCCTGGTGTCTACTAGTTTCCAGTCAGTTTATTTTTTCTATATGATGAACTGTTTTCATCATAGTTAAAAGATGTTAAGACAAGGTCTTCGCCAAACTTTTGTTGGAGTCCATTTAGGACGGGGTGGGTACCCTAGGAATTTAGGTAACTTTTTTGCAGTAAAGCTTCGGTTGCTCCATTTAGTATTAATTATTTTAAGTATTAAGAAACTTGGATTTTTTTTAACCTCTGGTATTGCGTATATTATTGACTCAAATTACTCATTATAGGCCAATTACTCACCTCTAGACATTGGGACAACAATCATTGTGTAAAAAAAAGGTAGTAATTTTTTGACATTGAAGGTAGTAAAAAGTAGTAAAAGTAGTAAAATTTGGATATGAAATATCAGTAGTCACCATGTAATCTATTTTGAAATTTCCAAACATGAACTAGATTGTGCCTTCATTTAGCTCTGATTACGTATTTATGAAAAGTGGATTTGCGACTACTGGCTAGTCAGCAGCATTATGAAAATTACCTCCGTGTACCAGCGGTGGCGCACGTCGCAGTCAAAGTGTTAAGAAGCGAACGCCAAACAAATTAACAAACACACCTAGGGTATTATTAGCTAAAATGATTGACACTTCATGACCAATGGTTGCCAAAATCAGCTGTTAGAGTTGATGCAAGGCCTTGTGTGTACGGTGTGTTGTGTCGCTTTTGCTGCTGTTTTGTTTTTGCTTGGTGTGTTTCATTACTTGCTTCTTTAATTTGGGGTTCTAGCTAATTTAATTTGAGGCCACGACTACTTTTATTTAAAGTTCTAGCTACTTTTATTTTAGGTTCTGACTACTTTAATTTGAGACCTATGGTGTATTTGTGTATGTAGGCATGACTGAAATAACTATATATGTACCCACAGGTTTTTTTTTGGGGTGGTGAGGGAGATGGGGGATGATTTATAATTGCCTTTGGTTTAAAGTAGTTCACCTGAAATACTTCTCAGGCTTCTCCTAACTATTCCATTTTTTATGTATATTTTACACTCTCTTCTGTCTCATTTAGCTACATTTACCATAAAGCAGATAAATAAATTTAGTTTTTGCAGCTTATTATCCTCTTCTATTCTTCTTTCTATAATCACTGGAGTAGCAACTTTGCTGTGGCAAAAATATGTAGCAATGTAGCACAATCTCAAGACGAGATTAGAACCAGTGCCCATCACGTGCAGTTACCTTCAAGCTGTGGAGAAGACAGCCTACTCTCTTCCATGCAACATTGATGTAGGCACACAAGTACTGCTTCAGTACATTTATTGCCTCAGTACATGTATTTCCTCAGTTCACGTATTGCTTCAGCACAAGTTGTGGAATATAAAAAGTACTACAACAGGTACTCGTACGGTCATACCTCACCTTACAAAATTTATTCATTCCAGAAGTGGTTTCGTATCGTAATTTTTTCCTAAGAAAAGCCGCATTTTACATTTAAAAGGCCTGATTTGTTCCAAAACCCTCATTACTACCCTTTAAATCCTTTAAAAATAATATTAAAAGTATACCAATTTTGTATGAAATATGTGTTAAAAGTAAAATAAAATTATTTATTAAACCACTAAGGCAATGAGATATGCAAATGATTTACCATGGGGGTTAGGGAACTATACCCAAGATACGTAAGCGTGAATGCATAGCGTAGGTATTTGGGCGAGTGTTAGAACCCCGTGGACGAACGAGGGTCGAAGGCACACATAGAGAATCATGGGTATCATGGAGATGCAGCTTCCTCCTGGCCAATGGGAGGCCAGTAGAATGTTGGAAAATAGCCAATGGGAGAGCAACTCTATCGCACCAATTTCAAAATAAAATACAGGATGCCACAAGTGTATTTACGTTTCAGGGAATTTGCCAGCTGCAAAGCCGAGCGCGCATTATTTCAATTTTGGGGATTTTGCGTTTCTTAACCTAAATTAAAATATTAAGCATAAACGCAAAAAATAAAAGTAAATCATTGTTCTAACGACTAAAATACCAAACTTAAGCGTATAGGCAATATACATACAGGCATACATAACTATACACACTCATACACCTACACATCGAAATATATATATACATATACACACACACACGCATATACACGCACGCACTACATGCACACACACACAACAAACACACCTCAGCAACGTTTCAACGTGCGTGTATATGTGTGCATGTGTGTGTGTATATATATATATATATTTCGATGTGTAGGTGTATGAGTGTGTATAGTTATGTATGCCTGTATGTATGCGTGTATATGCGTGTGTGTATATATATATATATATTAGGATGATTCTAAAGCATAGGAAAATATTTTTTTTCAAAATTTTTATGGGGCACCCTGGCATATTGTTCCATTTATAGAGAAAACATCATGTTAAAAATTTTATTTGATTATAATAAAATTTACTGGTGGCGCCGGTCCATCAAACTCTGAACCCTGGTAATCCAGGTCCCCCCCGGTCTTGACCGAGTATTAGCTGCTCAAAGGCAGGGGTTTCATGGTGCCCAATCCACTCATTGTAGCCTGTTCTGGGTCAGAGAAGACTTCAGGGAATCAGGGAAGGCAGTTCTATGTGCAGCAACTATTTGAAGCAAGAACTGGAGCTGATCTTCCTGTTTTGTCAAGAGTTTATTGTAGTCTTGAATCAGGGCTACTCCTCTCTCTGCGGTGTCATTAGTTACAGACAATGCAGATACCTTATTTCCTACTTCTTGGAAGGAACCTATATTGGGCCACGTTGAAGGATCATTATCCAAGACATCAACATCCAGGCCAAACTTAATGAGTGGCTCTTTGGTCCTCATGGAGACAAAAGATGAGAGTGTCCTTGTTTGGAATTCATCTAAAGTAGGATGTGGTCTTTTAACGGGTTCCTCATAGCCTTCTTCTCCCAATGCAAGCACCATCTTTTTCTTTTCTGAAGGAAGAACCTTGGGGTCAAAGAATGCTAAAGCCACAAGGTCCTCTGACAAATACCAGAGATGATTTCGAAACTTATTTGATGTGGCTTTGGAGATTTTTGAATTAATCTCACCATACTGGATCAGACGTTTCATTAGGTTCAGGTCCCTACGAGGAGCTTCTGTTGCAATAGAACTGGAAAACCAGGCTTCAAGGTAGACTGTCACAACAAAGAGAGAGATTTCTCTCATACCTCGCTCTTCCTGAGCTGTCAGCTTTATCTGTGTCCTGAATAGCAAGATCTTAATGGTGTAGAGAGCCTTGGACATCCAGCAAGCATGATGGTAAGCCCCCAGGTGCTAGAAATCGTACACCTCGTGGGGGAACTGCTCCTAAAAACAATAGAGCAAGCTCTAGGAACTCCTTGTAATCATCTCGTGGTTGATGATTGGTCAACTGGGAGGTGGCAAATGATGTGACCTGCTGGATCAGGTCTTTAGGCAGGTGCTGGCAGAGGTGTTCATTGTCAGGTGCTACTTGGTAGGTTGTTTTGTCAATTGTTTCCCATCGAGCTTTGAATTGTTTGAAGAGAAGAACATCAGGTCCACTTGTTGTTGAACCCATTTCAGAAGTGAATGCAGCAGAGAGAATCAGCTCTAAGATGTGGTGACGACATGCAAAGTAAAACAAGTCTCGACCAAGCTTCTGTTCAATGCGAAGACAAGCCCCTGATTTTATTCCTGTATTGGAAGCAGTCGTGTTAAAGCACATACCAATTACTTTATCAGTAATCCCCCACTCTTCTAGTGCTTCAATGACAGCTGTGGCTTGGTTCTCCCCAGTTCCACCAGACAGCTTTGGAACTCCTAACAATTTTTCCAAACCTTCTCCAGAGACGAGGATGGGAAGCCTCTCTACATGTTGTTTCTTTGTAAGTTGTTCCATCAGCTTCCCATCCCAATGAACCACTAAAGGAGTATCAACATGAAAGTCCCGTTTGATCACCTCGGCAAATTGCCTCCGGTTTTTCTGTCGACCTCGGGAGATAGAAGATCGGTTAATGTTGTACTCGGTTGTATCTAGGCCAACACTCTTGACAGCTTCAGAGATAACAAAAGCCATTTTCCTATCAGACACCTTGGTGCGATCAAGAGCTAAAGCCAAACCTGGAGAAACTATATCTTTACGAGCTCTTTTTCTGGGAGGAATACATTGAGAAGGTCCGGGTGTCTCAATGGCTTGCTGCACATTTTCAGCTTCTGACAATTCTAATTCTGATGACTCAGCAGAAGAGGTATTGTCAGTGCTTGGTGATTCTAGGATAGCTGTTTTAGGCTCCTCTTCCTCCTCTTTACTTCGGAGCTTGCGCTTTTCTTCAGTAACCTTTCTCTCTTGTGCTCGGACTTCCTTTTCAGTTAAAACCAAGTCCACACCTGCCATTGATCCTCTCCTCCCTTTTTCGCGTTGTGCTATCAGAAACTCTTTATCTTCCACGGTGGTAATCATGTCCAGTGCATCCTGATGAGCCATGTCAAAGAGGTTGTCTAGGTCATCCTTAAAATCTTTTTCCTTTTGGGATTGCACGGCGGACTTCTTTTTTTTGCTCTTCCTGAGACCTTTCCACAAGTTGAAGAGGACCTCCAGCTTCTTGATCAGGTGTTTCTTTAAGCGCACAGGAATTCTTGCCTTTTCCCAGAAAGGCAAAGCTTCAGAAATTGCTCCTGAAGCTGCTTCCCGAATGGTCTTCTTTTCTTCATTGTGAAGGTGAAAATACACTTGAAGAACCTGTCTTTTAGATGGGAGTTTGTTTCCAGTGATGGTTGGAGAAGGCTTTCCCAACAAGTGGATCTCATCTAAACGCTTTGATGGCATATCTGGAAGAAAAAATGTTTACTTTTACAGGAATTCAGTACTCACTTTGAAAACAAAAATATTTTATAGTCAATACGAAACTGCCAATACCACTAAACTCACTATATTTTCAAATGTTTTGAGTGATTAGAATTGTTTCAAGGTCACTTACGTTTGGTGATAGCAGTGGTGGTTATATGATGGTTATTCTTTTCAAAAACTTCATAAAAAGCTCCAATCTAATACTCTGAATAGCACTAATAAGCCACTATAATACTCTGAATGCAATTAAATTAATTTACCCTGAAAATAAAGTAAAAAAATGTTAAAACGTAGGGGGAAATATATCTAATTTCCTTGTTAGGAGCAACAGAGACTAGCAGTGGGTGAGATACTACACTATACAACACACCACCTCACTCTGCAGCATCCAATGCAACACTGATTCAACAACAAAACAACAACAATTCACGAGATAGTTTCAGCATTAGTTGCTATGCAGTGAGCCGCGCTATGAAATTGGGTTTAAACTTTGTACCTCCGGCGCCACCAGTAAATCATAATGGATTTGCATAATATTTTGGGCATGGTGTTTTTACACCTAAAGGAACAATTCTGGAGGGTGCCCAGTGTTCTTTTCAAAAATTCGAAAATAAGGGCCACCCTAATATATATATATATATGTATAAACATCTCACGTGAAACATCTCACCCTTTACTCCCTCCAAAGAAGGCAAGAGAGATACACTATTACCTACACCTGGAAGATTGTGAGAGGGCTGGTCCCCAACTTTGTAGAGGATGGTTTGAAGCTGAAATCCAAACAGCGCGTGCGTTTTGGGAGGCAATGTGTCGTGCCGGAGTTCAACAACAGAACTGCGGCCAGCATTCGCACAAGGCATGAACGGTTGTTCTCCGCGATGGGCCCACGACTCTTTAACTGTCTCCCAGCCGAGCTACGTGAGTTTGAGGGGTCAGCTGAAAGCTTCAAACAAAAATTGGACATGTTCTTGAGATTGATACCGGACAAGCCACCTCTACCACATCACCACCAGACCGCCTCTGGCAACAGCATCTTGCAGCAGCTCGCCGACCGGAGAGCGCGAGCGCTGTAGGAGGCGTGGCGGCACGAGGGCGGCGTAACGCGTGGCCCGGGCGGACGACCCGAACTCAACCTCAGGAACCTCAGGATATATTTCGATGTGTAGGTGTATGAGTGTGTATAGTTATGTATGCCTGTATGTATATTGCCTATACGCTTAAGTTTGGTATTTTAGTCATTAGAACAATGATTTACTTTTATTTTTTGCGTTTATGCTTAGTATTTTCATTCAAACCTTATCTGTCTTATGTATGACTTAACTTTAATTTTCTTTTGTATTCAGAGACGAGCATGTTACGTAAAGGCCTTTCTTAACCTGGGTTATTCACCAGTTGGGTCTTTTGTAAGGTGAGGTATGACTGTATTTCTGTGTTAACAGCACAGCTTTTACAACAGAGTACATTTTTTCCTAATATTATCAGCATGAGAAAGATGTAAGTAACATCTAAACATTGCATTCTATAGACAGTGGTATTGCATTTTATAGATTGACAGTTATAGAATTTTATTGATTGACAGTTATAAAATTTTATATGTTGACAGTTATAGAATTTTATATATTGACAGTTATAGAATTTTATATATTGACAGTTATTAGATTTTATACATTGACAATGTTTAAGTAAACATGATTAGCAATTTTCTTTGCGTTTCATCATGTGAAGAACTAGAGCGAGTACCCGGGATTCATTTTGAGGTACGTGTGCAGGAGGGTACTTTGGTACAGTGATTTCGATGCCTGTCTCCGGGTACCTCTCCGCCTCCAACTGGCTGGGAGGCTGGCCGGCAGCCTTCTACGTCTTTGGTGCCCTTGGCCTTGTGTGGCTCCTTGTCTGGGTGCTCGTTGTGAGTTCATGCTTCTCCTTGTTATTCTTATGTGTTTTGTATAGAATTTTATCTGTTTTTAATAGAATTGTATGTTTATTATAGAATTGTTTATCTTTTCATTGCATTGTTTTTTTTTCCATAGAATTGTATGTGTTTTCATAGAATTGTGTGTGTGTTTTTGTAGAATTGTAAGTGTTTTTATAGAATTGTATTTCTTATTGAGTGGTTTATGTTTCTCCCCTCAGGGGGATACAATTATTGTATCTATGAGAATTCATACTCCCAATTCCCATTCGAGTTAGGTAGGCCTTCTTTTTGTTGGAATAAAATGTTTTTTATTATGTTAAAGACCATCTTTTTCAGTTCACTGCTGTCCTGTTTTTCAGCTCCTACTACTTTCTTCTTCAACTTTTATCTTGTTTTATAAACTTCTTTCTCAACTTACTGTTTCTATGTCCTTCTGCATAGATTCCACATTCCCTTATCTCCATACTACATTGTGCCTTCCTCTCTTTGATACGCCCTCTTTTTTGTAGTGGTTAGGGAGGCTTAAACTAACCTATTTTATAATCTGTTTATGTTCCTTTAGAACTGTGGATGTTTTATAAAATTTTATATGCTTTCATAGCGTTGTACTTGTTGTTGTTGCAGCGCTGACTTCTATGCTTCTTGTTGTTATCATCGTTTATTTAGTTCTCTTTTATTGGAATTTGTAAATCTGACTGTATTGTGCTTGTGTTCATTTTGTTGTGCTGTGGTTATTTCTTCATCTGAAAGTTTTAATTTCTGCTCTGATAGAGCTGTGCTTGTCTTTATTTCTATAGTATTTGTTAGTTTTCTCATCCCATAAAAGAAACCTTTCACTTTGAAATTCATGGAGAAATTTAAGTCAAGTTACCCTCTCACCTCCAGAGTTTACATAATTTTATTACTGACCAGTTGCTCTTTCACTAATAGATGTGCTGACCGATCACTCTGAAACATTAAGTCAAATAATAGTGTTAAATGATTAAGTAAGCTCTGCAGCTTGGATCATAACAACCTGTTTTATTATTGAAATTTTGAAATGTCAGCATGCATGTTGGAACTCTTCAATTAGTCCCCACTGAGTCAGTGCCGAGATCACTGAGAAATTGACAAAATCACTTAGCCATTGATAAAATAAATTAGTTATTGCTACAATCATTTACCCATTGCTACAATCACTTTGTCTTTTATAAGTCCACCAAGTCATAGCAATCACCACCAAGCCATTGCTCAGACCAGTAGCGCAACACTGACAATGAACTACATTGGAAGTGCTACCCACGATGGGCCTCTGCAGATGTATAACTTGACGGTTATTTTGACGCAGGAAACCCGCACCTCTGCCCCCCACCGCTGAATAAGCACTTAAGAGAAGCTGCACATTGCATTGTTGCCTAACCTAATCTAACCTAACTTTCCAGTTATTTTGACGCAGGCAACCCGCACCCCCGCCACCCACCGCTGGATGAGTGCTTAAGAGAAGCAATTTATTGCCTCATTGCCTTACCTACCCTAGCCTAACTTAGCCTAACCTAGCCTAAACTAATCTAATCTCACGCTAATTTTGACGCAGGCAACCCGCACCCCTGCCACCCACCGCTGGATGAGCGCTCGGGAGAAGCAGTACATCGTCTCGTCTTTGGAAGCCCAGCTCCACCACACCGACGCTGTAAGTGCATGGAGCTCCCACTGATGTGTTTGTAGAAATTACCACTTTCGATTGGAAGATGTGAGGTCCTGCACTGGCTGAAGGCAGAACTTCCCCCTTGGGGTGCTGTTGTATTTATAGAAATTTCTGCTTCCTAGGGGAAGATGTGTGGGTCCTGAGCTGAAGGTTAGGTAGACCCTTCTTTTGATGAAATAGAGGGTTTCAGTTTTTGTATTGCATTACAAAGTTTTTTGTTTTACTGTTGTCCATTTTCAGCACTTGCTACTTTCTTCTTTTATTTTCTATCTTGTTTCTTAAACTTCCTTAAATCTATGTTTTTCTATTCACAGTGTACCATGTGTGAGGACACATCTTGTACTTAGGTTCCCTGTTCTTTACAGTCCACAATAAATGGTCCCTTTTCTTTGCCCTTTGAGGTTGTCTTTGGTGGGGCCAGAGAGTCGCAAACTTACTTATATTACCATGATATTATATTACGGTCTATTCTGCCACGTGCAGTACGTTGTACCTGATGAGACTGTAAAATTTGCTTCTCTATACCATTCTGTGACAGCATTACTGTCTCAGTATTGATGAAATTTCCCATATCCTCTGCATTTCTGTCTCAGTTATGTTAAAACAACCATATCCTCAGCATTACTGTCTCAGTATTGATGAAATTTCCCATATCCTCTGCATTTCTGTCTCAGTTATGTTAAAACAACCATATCCTCAGCATTACTGTCTCAGTATTGATGAAATTTCCCATATCCTCAGCATTTCTGTCTCAGTTATGTTAAAACAACCATATCCTCAGCATTACTGTCTCAGTATTGATGAAATTTCCCATATCCTCAGCATTTCTGTCTCAGTTATGTTAAAACAACCATATCCTCAGCATTACTGTCTCAGTATTGATGAAATTTCCCATATCCTCAGCATTTCTGTCTCAGTTATGTTAAAACAACCATATCCTCAGCATTACTGTCTCAGTATTGATGAAATTTCCCATATCCTCTGCATTTCTGTCTCAGTTATGTTAAAACAACCATATCCTCAGCATTACTGTCTCAGTATTGATGAAATTTCCCATATCCTCAGCATTTCTGTCTCAGTTATGTTAAAACAACCATATCCTCAGCATTACTGTCTCAGTATTGATGAAATTTCCCATATCTTCTGCATTTCTGTCTCAGTTATGTTAAAACAACCATATCCTCAGCATTACTGTCTCAGTATTGCTGAAATAACTCATCTCCTCACCTACCCACCACAATATCAGCACCAATTGCTGCATGAGTCTGTTGTGGGTCTAGATTTGTAGTAAGCTCTTTTTTCACTTTATACTCTTCTTTTGTGGTGGAGACCGGCGTCCCGTGCAACCGACTTCCCACACAAGCATCTTTATCTTTTTATTCTTTATTTTCATTTCTCCTTTGCTTCAATGATATTTCTTTATTTTAATTTTTTGTATGTTTCATTGAGATTTCACTATTTTCATTTCTTTTTTGTTGCATTGCGATGCTTATGCCTTCTTTTGCCAGTGCCAGTGTAGTTTGTATGCTTATGCCAACGAGGGCTCCCATATTTTCCACCATATTGATACCTCTTGAACTTAAACTTTGTCAAGTTTCTCTGTAATCGTCACTTAACACTTCCTCTATTTTTCTTAGAATATTTCTTAACCTTTTTTTCATTATTGCTTAACCCTTTCTCAATTTTTCATTGATTATTACTTAACCCTTCCTTTAGTTTTATTTGATTATCACTTATCCACTTCTTTACTTTTATTTGATTGTCACTCAACCCCTTTTTTACTTTTATTTGATTATCACTTAACCTTTTCTTTACTTTTATTTGATTATCACTCAACCCCTTCTTTACTTTTATTTGATTATCACTTAACCTTCACTTTACTTCTATTTGATTATCACTTAACCCCTTCTTTGCTTTTATTTGATTATCACTTAACCTCTTCCTTACTTTTATTTGATTATCACTTAACCCTTTAACGCCCAAGTGGACTGTACGGTCCTCTTTCAAAAATAACAAGAATATATTGTATTTCTTTTTCAATTTGTTCACTAATGTGTCCTTTGAACTTCCCTGCCGAGTGGCAGTTCCTTCCACACCTTGATAACAGTGACTACCTAATGCCAGTGTCGGTTTAGTGATAGTGGTTGTGATAACGGTAATATGAGTATAAAAATGTGAGCGTTAAAGGGTTAACCCCTTCTTTACTTTTATCTGATTATCACTTAACCCCTTCTTTACCTTTATTTGATTACTGCTAAACCCTTTCTTTTTTCATTATTGCTTAACCCTTTCTCTATCTCTTCTCACGCTGGTTTGAGCTTCCACACCATTTGACGTGCAGAGTCCGCCGGTGCCGTGGCGCAGCATCTTCACGTCACTGCCGTTCTACGCGACGGCGGTGGCGCACACGGCCTCCTCGTGGCTCTTCTATGTGCTGCTCACCGAGCTGCCCACCTACCTTGAACAAATGCTGCACTTCAACCTCAAGCAGGTGCTGCGCGTGTGCTGGTGCTGTGTGGTGCTGCATGTGTGCTGGTGTTGGGTGGTGAAGCTGTGTGGTGCTGTGGCTGTCAAGCAGCGCAAGTGAGGGAGTGCTGTGTCTATAAAACAGTTGTGGCCTTTCACCCTATGTGCCGCCCTGTTCACCTATATAAGCACCGGGCACTCAGATCGAGGTGCTATCAGTTCACTGTCTCCAAGCCGCTACCATCTATCCTCCTCCGCTTTTCACCAGTAAACGTAGCATAAGAAGAGCGTTGCCCTATTCCTCCGAGCAGACTATCCCGTGGCTCCAAGAGTGGGAACAACATATGGTGGCCAGTATGAGGAATATGTAGCTCCCGCTCTTGGAGCCACTAGATAGGCTGCTTGGAGGAATATGGAAACGCTCTTCTCATGCTACGTTTACTGGTGAAAAGCGGAGGTCGACAGGTGGTAGTGGCTTGGAGACCACGAACCGATAGCACCTCAATTTGAGTGACCGGTGCTTATATGTGTGAAGCGGGCGGCACGGCACATAGGATGAAGGGTGTACATCTTTCCCAATAAGCCTTTAATTTCATACTTCAGGTGACCGTGAGATAATGTAGACGTTTAAGTCATTCTTTTTATTCTTCTTATTTTTCTTTCTGCATTCTACAAATAGAAGACAACATGAAAGTGAAAAATACACCTACACTCAATGTTATCCAATAATTTGATGCTGGAAACAATTATCACTATATTATTGAGAGTTGCATTGGCTTGTTCACGTAATAAATGCGTGCATCAGGGGTTAAACATGGGACAAATACGATTAGTACTGTTGTGAAATTTTGTTAATTTCTTGTACCAAAAAATAGAATAAAATTTAAGCTTAGGAAAATGTGCTGACTTAAAAACAAGTTGCAATAGTAGAGCTGACAGTTTAGAAAATGGTACCGAATATTGGCTTATTTTTTAGGAATAAGCATTCTGTGGGAAAATGTGAGGTCCCTAGCTGAAGGTTAGATAGGCCTTCCTTTTTGTTGAAATAGAAGAGATTTTTTTAATTATTACGTGATAGCATTTTCCAGTTCACTGCTGTCCTGTGTTTCATCAATTACTACTTTCTTCTTCAACTTTTATTTTGTTTCACAAACTTAGTTCCCAATCTGCTACTTCTATACTTCTATATCTTGTGTGACAAAACACCTTGTACATAGATTTCCAGTTCCCTTACAAAGTTTCTAGTTTAAAAAAAAAAACACTCACAAAACACCAGTACACACTCACCAAACACCACCATACACAAAATCACGTCCTTAAGTGTGTTAGCACTTTGCAGCTGCCACCTGGGAACTGGTGCGGACGGGCGAAGCAGGCCAGAAATATTCCAAGACACAAGCACAATTCCATAATAAATATCTAAGGAGCAAAGTGCACAATACAACTGCGCTAATAATTTAGCCCGCGGTTGTGACTCGGATTTTTGACCAGTAGAACCAAGGTGTTAAAGATAACCCGCCATGAAATACTGCCACGCTGGTGTGCTGTGATCAAAGTGGGCTGTGTGGCATCATCAGTGATCACAGGAGTGGGCTGTGTGGCAGCATCAGTAATCACGGTAGTGGGCTGTGTGGCAGCATCAGTAATCATGGTAGTGGGCTGTGTGGCAGCATCAGTAATCATGGTAATGGGCTGTGCAGCAGCATTGATCACCAAAGTAGGCTGTGTGCAGCAGCGTTGATCACCAAAGTGGGCTGTGTGCAGCAGCGTTGATCACCAAAGTAGGCTGTGTGCAGCAGCGTTGATCAACAAAGTGGGCTGTGTGCAGGACGCGCTGCTGTCAGCCCTGCCCTACGCAGCGATGTGGGCTGCGGGCTGCTGTGTGACCGCCTCAGGGCTACGGGCGCTCTCTCCACCACCACCGCTCGCAAGATTTTCAGCTCCATTGGTCAGTCACTTCTTTTAACTCACTTTGTGTATGTTCCAACGTACGTTAAATGATGAACTGACCTCTCTTAATCTAGTTTATTCAGTTTATTTCTTAATCTAGTTTATTTTCTAGTTTCTTAATCTAGTTTATTAGTGAGTCACTCCTAGCTTACTTTTTGTATGGTCCTCCATTCGCCATTATTAAACTGACCTCTCTTAATTTAGTTTTTCATTTCTTGGACTTGTATTCTATATACATACATACATACATATACCGGGCTTATCCTCCCTATGGGAGGGTAGCCGACAGCAGGCCACAATCACCACACTTAGTCACTAGAAGGCGAGAGAGGCAGCACTGGCCGCACCTGAACTGCCAGGATCAGCAGCAGCCCAGCACAACCACCTTCCACAGTCAGGCCCGACAGCCACAGCTGGTTTACCCCGACTGCTTCATTGAGTGCAGCCCCTCCCCCCGCACATGACAGGTCAACCCCATCACACGCGGGCAGCTTCCAGTAACACGTCAAAAATAAAATTACCTCCTTATACACTGCCCCCACTCACTTCTGTCCGCAGCCATCCCTCTCGCCACGTCCACAGTCAGACCCCTCTCAAACAAAGCACGTCGCACCCCATCCATCCAACTCATCCGTAGTCTAACTCGCGCTCGAAGACCACTCACTTCCGACATATATATCTTTTTCACCAGCCGCTCAACATTCATTCATTCTTTCAACATGCCCAAACCATCCAAGCACTCTTTCATCCACTCGCCTGCTCAACTTTTTGAAAACACCCGTCTGCCCCTTAACCAACTCATTCCTGATCCTATCTCTTCTAGTTACTCCATACATGCTCCTCAAACACTTCATCTCAAACACATCCAACTTCCTCCTCTCAGCTGCTCTCAACCCCCAGGACTCTGCTCCATACAACAAAACTGGCACAATCAAACTTTCATACAGCCCCCTCTTAGCATTCATACTCAAACTCCTGCATTCAAAAACTTTCCTCATTGCACCCAATGTCTTACAACCTTCACTCACTCGATGCTTCACTTCTACTTCCATACTATCCTTAACAGTCACATCCGACCCGAGGTACCTAAAATGCTCTACCTCCTCTAAAACTTCCCCATTCAACCTCACATCCAAAGTTCCAAACACTCCACCTCTTGAACATCTCATCACCTTACTTTTATTCACATTTACCCTCAATTTCCGCCTTTCGCACACTCTACCAAACTCTGCAACCAGTCTCCTCAGTTTTTCCTCTGAATCAGCCACAAGCGCTGTATCATCTGCAAACAACAGCTGACACACTTCCCAATACATACCATTTCGTCCCACCAACTGCGCACCTTTTCCCAACACTCTGGCATTCACTTCTCTCACCACACCATCCATAAACAAATTAAACAACCACGGCGACATCACACATCCCTGTCTCACACCTGTCACAACTGGGAACCATTCACTCACCTCATTCCCTACTCTCACACATGCTCTGCTATCAATGTAGAAACTCTTGATCGCATTCAACAGTCTCCCACCCACTCCATACAAACTTACCACTTGCCATAGAGCCTCGCGATCCACTCTGTCATACGCCTTCTCTAGTTCCATAAATGCCCAATATACATCCTTTCCCTTTAATAAGTATTTTTCATTCACCTGCCTCACAGCAAACATTTGATCGACACAACCTCTACCACACCTAAAACCACACTGTTCTTCAGCAAGCACACGATCCGTCAACACTCTCACTCTTCCAATTAACACTCTTCCAATTAACACTCTTCCAATTAACACTCTTCCATACAGCTTCCCAACGACACTCAGTAGACTTATACCCCTAGAATTACTGCACTCATACCTGTCACCTTTCCCCTTGTACAACGGAACTACGCACGCGCTACTCCAATCAACCGGCACTTTGCTAGCCTCGAAACACATTTAATAAATGCACCAACCATTCTATAACCACATTTCCTCCTTTCTTTAGACATTCAACCGTGCAGCCATCCAAACCTGGAGCTTTCCCATTTTTCATTTCATCCAACGCACATCTCACCTCTGTACTTCTTATTCGACTTCTATTCACTTCACCAAACACAGGCATTCTAACATCACTTCCAACAGCTACTACTCTCGCAATCCTATCATCCCTCACGTTCAGCAGTTCCTCAAAATACTCCGCCCATCTCTTTCTCACATCACAACTCTCCACTAGCAGCCTACCATTTGTATCCTTCACTCTTGCCTCATTCTCCGCCTGACCCTTCCTAATTCTCTTCACTTCCTTCCAGAAAACCTTCCTTCTCTCCATGAAATCCCCTCCCAACTTCATCCCCCATTCCTCTATTCTCCCTATTCTATTTACCTTGGAGAAAACTATGAGAGAATGTATTGTGTTTCAAGTTTTCCAACCATTGTCGTGTGTGTTGTATTGCGGCCTTACTTTATTAATGTTCCTACCTACACATCAAATGATCAAAAGTCATCAATATAGCTTTTAACTTGCCTTAATTCAGTTTATTTATGTCTTGGATTCATTTTTGGGGTAAAAACTATGAGAGTACGTTTTTTGCTTCAAGTTTCTCAAGCACTGTTGCGCATGTAGTATGATGACTATTCTGCTAAAGCTACCAGCGGTGTTGAAAATGATATTGGTGTTTTCGACCAACTTCCTTAATTTAATTTTTTTTTGTACTCATATTTTTGAAGTGAATTGTAAAGCTTTTGTCACTCTTTTACTTTCCTTTTTTACTGTTTTACTGTTTTTACTGTTTTTTATTTTCTATAAAACGCTTTTTACTATTATTCTCTAAATTACGTTACCACTATGTTGAATATACTGTGTGTACTGTGAAATCTGTTGCGGTCAAGCCACCACCGGTGTTGGAAAATGATCTTTATTTTAAGTTTTATTTTTAATCCAACGAGAGGCCTTACGCTTATGTACCAAACTTTTGTAAATATTTCCTTTTAGATTTATTTGGGTTTTGCCGAATTAGAAGTTATAATTTTTTTAATTGCCTATTTGCTATTGAAGACATACTTTTGTGCTGGGGCAGGGTAAGGCGACGGTGTTAGTGTTATACAAGCCTTCATTAATGATCGCTCGTATCGTTTTGTTTGCGCACCTAATGCTCTAAAAAAGCTGCTGTTTAAACTTTAGTACCTCATATGAAAAAATTCAGTCTTTCATTGCATAACAACTGACTTGGCTTGAAATTGGCGACAATGTTTTTCGCAAGTATGCACCACACATATTCGATATGGTTTATATCTGTGAGTAGTGAGGGCCATCCCGTGTGCTGAACTTTACTTAAATGCTCCTTATTACATTCTGCGATCACTTCAGTTTTGTGAATTTGGACTGTGGATGGAAGGCTTTAGGGTTGCGACATTACCATGTAAACCAGCCGAACGCGTCATCATCACGACAAGCAAACTCATCATCATCACGACTACCGAACTTGTCATCATTACGATAACCGAATTCGTCATCATCACACACGACAGCCTGGCGGGAGTGGCGTCATCGCAACCTAACTGACCTCCACCATCATAACCGAACTCGTCAACATCACGACAACTTAGCTTACCCCCCAACCCCTGCCTGGCAGCCCTCGCCGGCTTCCTGGTGGAGGTGACGTCATCACAACTAAACTCCCCCCCCCACCCCCAGGCCTGGCAGCCCCCGCCGGCTTCCTGGTGGGGGTGACGTACGCGGGGTGCAACACGACGCTGTCGCTGGCGCTGCTGACGGTGGCGGCGGGCCTGAATGGCGCGAGCAGCTCCGGGTTCGGCTGCTCGCACCTCGACATCGCCCCCAACTTTGCGGGCACCCTCATGGGGCTCACCAACACCGTGGGCAACACGCCCGGCTTCCTCGCCCCCATGATGGTGGGCGCACTCATCAGTGGCCAGGTGAGGGGAGTGAGGAGGTGTGTCGAGGTGGGTGATGGTCAGGAGTAGGGGAGTGTCTAGGATGGGCGAGTGTGTCAGGAGTGTGTCTAGAATGGGCAGGTGTGTCTAGGATGGGCAGGTTTATCTAGGATGGGTAGGGGTATCTAGGATAAGCAAGTGTGTCGAGAGTGGGCAAGGGCTAATGGGTTGAGTGGGCAGGTACGTTAGGGATGCAAGTGTATATTTCTATTGCATTATCTTCATTTATCCAAGAAAACTCTCAACCGGTTGTGTTTTGCCCCACCTAACATAGGAAGAAAGACTTAGTCTAATCAGTAAAACCCTTCGTCGTTCAGAATGACGCATTTTAAGTTTCATACGCTGTTGATCGCCTTTGGCTTCGAACTTTATGTTTTAATTTATCCCTATTTAACTCTACATGTTATTGTCTCCGTAAATAGTCTTGCATCTGTTGAGTTATATAGGGACATTCGTCCCTATATAACCCTTCATTTCCATTTGTCCGTACATGACCCATATCTCATTTCATTTTATATAGCGTGACATCTTACATCTGTCCTAGTACAATATTCCCACCCAACCCCACCTCGTCATTGCCCCCAGGAAACGCTGGACCGGTGGCGGCTGGTGTTCCTGATCACGGCTGTGATCATCGTGGCCGGCAACACGTTCTACGTTATCTTTTATGTGGGCGAGGTGCAGCCCTGGAATGAGCCGCGCTACTCGCAAGGTGCAGACTCAGCGGCACCAGTACCGTTCAGCCGGTCTTGCTTATTATTGATTTTAATTGATTATGTGTTGTTATATTAACCCTATATCAACCACTGTCATATCAGAAGGGTATTTAGAAATCAAACGCTGTGTTCTTATATTTTAAATGTTTCGATGAAAAGTTCACTGGAATTCACGTGATAGTTTGTTCAAGAGCAAAACAATTTGTTTGTTATGGGGTTAACATTTAACCTTGCATGCTGTTGTCCTAGTGGTGACCCTTTTCACCATTGTTTTTCATTGTTAATCTTTGTTGATCTGATTTTATAATATTAGCATTCAACCCTGGATATTCTTGTCCATGTGCTGCGTTTACAATCTTAGTTTATAATATAATACTATTGTTGAGCCTTAGGGATTGTCACCCAAGTGGTAACCACTATTTTTCATCATTAAAAGGGCATGTTATGTTGCATATGTTGAGATCTGAAAAGGGTACAGGCCCAGCAATGTTGCTGTTACGGAAAATTAAATCGAGAGGGAATGAAATTGATAGACTACTCAAACCAACTACACGCACCAGGCGAACTTGAAGGAGAAATCACTGTTATATACCAGACAATTAGTTGCGTGTTTTTGTTAGTTTCAACGCTAGACTTGAAAATGGTATGGTTGAGAATAGAAGTCCCTTAATGTATTTGATCCTCAAAGGTACTGTTTTCACGACTTTAGCTGAATGCTAAACATGATTATCGTTTTTTATGTATAAAATTGTGAAAATTTAGCTGAAGAGAATTTTAGAAATTTTTCATGGTCTGATTTTCTCAAAGCAACATGCATCATTTTATTAAAATCAAAAAACTCGATTGCTTCTTTCCATATTTGTTGTATAAAATTTTCCTGTTTAGGGCATACCAGTTTTGTTTAGGTTTTTCTATGGTACGCCATCACCAACCTCATGAGTTAATCCTAAAAATATTTTATATTATTCTATTAGAAGGCAACTGGGTCATGTGTACAGCTGGTTTTATTTTTAGAGGTTATTTAATGTTACCTTTAGTTAGGTTACGTTCCATGTTTTTATGAAAAAAAAATTTTTACCTAAATCTTTCAGTTTTTCGTCTTGTTTTTTATTTTCAGCTTCAAGTTTTTGGCTTTTAACCTCCAGTTTGAGGGTAAATTAGTTTTTTGGAAATGGAAATGAGAAGAATTTCAAGTAAGAACAAATTTCAATGTTATTATTATGGCTATGTTTATATATGCTTAGGTAAGGCAATGTTGGGTATGATGAGCCTACCATCTTTACGAGAAAAATAATTGAACATTTAAAATACATATTATAATTTAGAATAATGACTAAATTACAAACTTAAATTTAGTTGAACACTCGAAGAAAAAATTCAGAATTTAGAATAATAACTCAATGCTTAACGATGAACTTAAAATTAGTTGAACACCGAAAAAAAGTATGATAATTTAAAATGACTTAATGATAAACTTCAGTTAAGTTTAACCCTAAAGAATAACGCCCGATGAATTAACGCAATTAACTTAAAATATAGTTACGGTTATTTTTATGGTGACAATTACCTTAATAGCGCATTTGGCACTTAATTACCCAAACGCCTTTTTGATGTCGTTTTTAGGCTGACTTGGTTAATGTTTAGGCTTACTTCCTAAATGTTTAGGCTTACTTCCTAAATGTTTAGGCTTACTTCCTAAATGTTTAGGCTTACTTCCTAAATGTTTAGGCTTACTTCCTAAATGTTTAGGCTTACTTCCTAAATGTTTAGGCTTACTTCCTAAATGTTTAGGCTTACTTCCTAAATGCTTAGGTTTACTTCCTAAATGTTTAGGCTTACTTCCTAAATGTTTAGGCTTACTTCCTAAATGTTTAGGCTGACGTTGTCAATGTCCCCCCAGCCACACACACCCGCGCTGAGAAGCCCTCAGAGGACGCCGCTGAGGATGTGGACGTGGCCTGCAGCCCTGCGTCCTGATTTTGCCTCAATGTTGGGTCGAGCTGAATGTTGTGTAGGTTCTGATGTTGTGTGGGTCTTAATGTGTGGAGCTGAATGTTGTGCGTACCTTAATGTTGTGTAGGTCTTGATGTGTGGGTCTTAATGTTGTGTCAAGCTGAATGTCTTGTGTATCTTAATGTGTGGAGCTGAATGTTCTGCAGGTCATGATGTTGTGAAGAGCTAAATGTTTGGTTTTGATGTTGTGTAGATCTGGATGTTTTGAAGAGTTGAATATTTTGTAGGTCTGAATGTAAAGATCTGAATGTTGTGTGTATCTCAATGGTGGATAGATCTGCATGTTGTGTGTACTTCAATATTGTATGTACGTATATTTTGCGTGCGCACGTGTCTGAATGTTATGTGTTCGTGTTTCAGAATGTAGTATGTGTGATTCTTTTCATGTCTGAATGTTGCTTTTGTTTAATTAAATATCTTGTACTGTATGTCAGACTCTTGTGTACATCGTAATATTATGTATCCGTAACTGTGTGGTGTTGTTAAAGCATCACACCACTGCAGTGCGCATCACACTGACCACTACATTGAGTGCGACATGATGGCCTTTTTGGTTCACTTCTTTACATTTCGATCGCAGTTGGTTAAACCGAAGTTCTGTATTCAACTTGAATTTAAAGTCAATAGTTGTGAACCATTTTGAGAATAGCAAACATGAACTGGATCTTGATTTCATTCAGCTTTAATTCAGTATTTATGAAAATTGAGTTTGTGACCACTGGTTGATCACCAGCATTATGAAAATCCTCTCCGTGTGCCACAGGTGCACACGTTGCGGTCATCTTCTGAACTTACCATTCCTATGCGCAGGTGATCGTGTGTGGGAACACAACTTGTGTATAGAATCCACATTCCCTTTAACTTCATATCAAATGGTGCCTTTGTCCTTGCTCTCTTAGCACACCTGCCTGTGTTGTGGATAGAGAGGCTCAAACTAACATATCTAATCTGTACTTATATCTGCTAATTTTCTTAGATACGCAACACTTCTTATGTCTGTAACATCTATGTTTGTAACATTTTTTTACCTGCAACATTTCTTGATACGCATCATTTCTCATGTCCCCAACATTTCTTGCGTGCAACTTTTCCTATGTTGGTCACATTTGTTCCGTCCGCATCATTCCCTATGTTCGAGGCATATCTTGCATCTACATCATTCTTCAAATCTGTTGTATTGCTTACATGTGCAACATTCGGTAACGTTTATAAACGTGTAGCAATAATAATTTAGTAGGTATTCTGTTCCTGATTTTTAATGTTGTTCTACTCGGATCAACGCCGAGTTACTCTGTACTTGTACTTATGATATTTATATTATGGATATTTATATTATTAAATTTTTGTTACAGTTGTGCTGTTTATATCATTATTATGATATTATATATGCGTTATGTATGTTATTTATTGCAATGCTGGGGCTGTGCCTGACTTAACAGCATTATTACAAGATCTGACGAACCTTATGGTCACACCGCGCAAATGATCTTTGATTAATTTAAATTATTATCATAGCCGGGACATACTGAACTTTATTGTGATACCGCGTAAATGATCTTTAATTTAAATTATTATCATGGACGTGCTTAGTTAAAATAAAATAATTATGTAGTCACCATGACATGGTAGTTAGAACCCTCGCATTTGACGTGGGAGGTGGGTTCGATACCCCACTTAGCTAACGCGGTGTTTCTTCTTGTTGGGAAAACGAGAACTTATCCGTAACTGCCCTCACAACTCTAAGTTATTATTATTACTCGAAGTTATTATGGATAACGACACGAATGGGAGATAACCGTCATGGCGGCTCCTGATGTTAGTTATAAGCGTTTTAAAAACTTACGCAAGATGATATGTAAGAAGCTTGATTGCTATGAATTATGTCGTAATTAACGTATCTTTGATCTCATGTGCTTTTTTCCTATCGATTTGTACTTATAAAACGCCTGTTTTGTCGTGTTACTTTGTGTCTGATATGAATAACATTACCGTAACTATAGATAAGGTATGATTAATATTTATATAAATTACTACGTTATTATTATTAGAATTAAATTATAATTGTTATTACGTTTATTCATATGAATGGAAGCATTGCATGTAGCTCAGTTAGTGTCAGGTGTGCGTTATACCTTTATTTCACTTATTATATTATGTAAATTAATAAATATATATCCTTCATTTAAAAGCTTGCATTTGATTTTGTATTTTTGCCGCGCATTGCGTAAATATTACTCTTCTAGGGAATAATTCGATTCTAATTATTGTTTTGCCATTTTATGAAGTGAACCTTGTGAGGTTGTGTGGAAATTAGCCTTGTGAGGTTGTGTAGAAATGAACCCTGTGAGGTTGTGTGGAAATGAACCCTGTGAGGTTGTGTGGAAATGAACCCTGTGAGGTTGTGTGGAAATGAACCCTGTGAGGTTGTGTGGAAATGAATCCTGTGAGGTTGTGTGGAGAAATTGCTTCCCCCTCTCTTTGAAATGAACGTCATGCAGTTTGTTATCGATCCCGATGAAACTTTTTAACCATTTATTGTCATATTTGTGTCCACAAAAGTATTTAAGTTTGTTGAAATTTATATCCTGTCATGGTTGAAATTTTCAATACATTTATCAAATTACCTTAATTTTTTTGCTCCTACCGTAAGTTCATGAATGTAAGTATATGTAATCAGCGAATATTCAGTTTATTAGCTGTTAACTCCCCTCTGGAGGATACAAATATGGAATCTCTAGGAATTAGCGCTGCCAGGGGAAAATGTGAGGTCCTGAGTTGAGAGTTAGGTAGGCTTTCTTTTTGTTAAAATTAAATATTTCCTTTGTTTTGTTAACGACCATCTTTTTTCGGCTTGCTGCTGTCCTGTTTTTCAGCATCCCTGATATTCTTCTTTAACTTTTATCTTGCTTCATATCCTTTTTATCTTACTGTTTCTATGCGCACGGGATCCTTTGTGAGAACACCCTTTGTCCTTAGATTCCACGTTCCTTTAATTCCATACTAAATGGTGCCTTCCTCCTTCCTTTCTTTGAACATCTTTGTTGTGGTAAAAGGAGGCCGAAACTATTTATAATCATTAGCTGTTATCTGTCAGAAATTTTTACTCACGTTCCCATCACCACAGCACCACATTCCCGTCACCACAGCACCACATTCCCGTCACCACAGCACCACATTATTATAAATTGGGAACAACATTGGTTCTTTAACACATTTAAAAATTGATTGAGGACTACCCATGTGGCTCTTTTACAATTTTCGTTGACTCGAAAAGCGTTATCGAGGCCACTTAAATGTATAATAGGACACACCCACTCATTGCTGAGATTCTCGTAATGTTGATAAACTTTGCGAGTAGACGTAAGAGTGTCATGTTATGCTGGGTGCCCGGACATGTGGGAGTATCGGGCAATGAGCGAGCTGACCGGGAGGCTGAGCGAGCTGCGGAGACAAATGGGGAAACGTTGAAGTTGATGGTCTCGTTCCGAGACTATTACCCTCGGATAAAGGCTGCAGTGAGAAGTTTGTGGCAACAGGAGTGGGATAGAACAATTTATAATAAATTAAGAAGTAAGAAACCCACCGTGCGTGAGTGGATATCGTCTGGTGGTCGCCCTCGTCGGATGGAGGTGATACTCTGCTGCCTTCGTATTGGCCATACCCGATTGACGCTCGGACACTTGATGGAGCGACAGCCGCAGCCACGATGTGAGCGGTGCCACGTTTCTCTGACTGTCAAAAACTTTCTTGTCGAGTGCCCTCGATATGCTGCTGCTGCCAGGAATGTGTGTTTCTCGAGACTGCGAGGTCCTGATGAAGATGTAATGATCGGAATGATCGGGGAAATCGAGCGCTAAACTTTCTGTGTGACGGCGCTTAAAATGTCCCTAGAGAAGTGTAGCTTGATGTCTGAAATTTAACCAGAAAATGAACAAGCGTAAGCAAGGAACTTCTTCACGTTTGAGATGTGGATGACTTAACTGCAATATGGCCGGGCGCGCTGCGTAGATGCCTCTGGGGATTTCAGCGTGGGTAAGGCGCCCAGCCATAAATGGGTGGGCAGCTGAAATCCCCTATGGGGTTTTTGGCTGCCCGTGTTAGCGGATTGTGCGTGGCTCTGTAGATGATCTTTTCAAAGATCAACTGGGGCTCTTGTAAGATGACGGTAATGTGGGTGGCAATTAAAGCTGTTTTTGTGATGGCTGTTGCTAAGTTTCCATAATGGTGATTGTGACAAACTTCGAAGAACGATTATATAATGTGCTTTTGCTGAAATGATGTGAATTTTGTAATTTTTTGAACTGTGAGACCTACGGCGCGATATAGTACGAATTACTGAAGCGCTAGCAAATCGATGCTAATACTACTACTACTACTACTACTACTACTACTACTACTACTACTCTTTAACACATTGCCTGTGATGGGTTAAACTAAAGTTCAGTATTCAACTCAAATTCAAGTTAAAAAGTATTTGGAAATTTTATAATAACCAAGCACTAACTGGTCAATTAAATCCCATTAATTTTAAAAGATTGGTAAAACTTTTTCCAACACATCGATGGATCGTTTTGCAGCAGGAAAAACTTGAGCACGACCCACCGGTGGGTCGTATCGCAGTCGATGTGTTATTATTTCTCACCGCGCAAATCCTTCGTTAAAATGAAAAAAAAGAACCAATATAAACGGGAACATTCTTTTAATTGCAAACGTTTCGGAATCTCCGATTCCATCGTCAGTGCTGTAAAACCAAGAACAAAAAACAAAAACGACAATGAAAAAATTTGATGAACTGTTAGAAACTAATAACAATATACATACATCGAAAAATGGTTGCACTTAACTATTAAAAACTGAATTTTCTTAAAAATTTCTCGTAAAAAGTAAGATTTTGTATAGAAAATTTCCCAATTTTTGGCTGCTCTGTTGGTTACAGGTGATAAACCCTCAAAGATATAACTTCCAAGATCAAATTATCAGCGTAACATAGCTAAAACATTGAGAGGAACTTAATTGTTTAAGAAGAACTGGTCCCAAGTAAAAGATTCGGTCAATGTCGGGTTTAATGCAATCACGGAAATTAATAATTGTATTCCAAACAATCACTAAAGGAACCCGTTTAAGAACGTTTTACATGAATGACATTCTGCTCGCTGATGCGTAATTTTCGAATTGTTGAACTTTGAAGTTGGCCTTCGCGCGCCAAAGGAAGCGAGCGCGCGAAACGGAATTTAATTAATAACGGAAGCTAACCCCCGATTACTAACGTAAAGAGGTTGGGTCGTGAGGGGGAATCACAGTTCTTGATGTCGGCGCCCATGGTGGTCGCCATCTTTGAGCTGATATAAACAAAATTGCGGTCGTCACCCTAATGGGTGGGTTAGAAGCTTTATTTTTAATTTTCACTAGAAGAACTGTGGCTCTCCCTCACGATCCAACCTCTTTACGTTTGTAATAGGAGGTTAGCTTCCGTTATTAATTAAATTACGCTTGATACGCTCGCTTCCTTTGGCGCGCGAAAGCCAACTTCAAAGTTCAATTATTTGAAAATAACGCATCATCGAGCAGAATGTCATTCATGAAAAACGTTTTTACATGCGTTCCTTTAGTGATTCATGGCAACGGAATTATTAATTTCCGTGATTGTATTAAACCCGACATTGACCAAAGGTTCATGACGTCATGCCGGTGTGTGACTAAGATTGTGTGTAGTTGTGACCGAAAAATAAAAAAACAGTAAAATTGCAATCAGGTCGTAAAATGAAATGTAAAACAAAGGTTTATTAAAAAATATGTCAATGGAAAATCAGTTTTGATGGGTATCATAATTGATGATATAAGAGCCATGTAACAGCCCTCAATCTTCCGATTTAAAGGTTCGAAGAAAAGACGTGAGAATGTACCTGTAGATCGTGGTCACCGTGAAAGTGAAAGTCGTGAGTTCGAACCTCAACTCATTCACCGTGGTCTTCCCTTGGGGAAGAATATAAACTCTACATTCTTTGCTAAATCCAAAGGTATAAAGAAGTACTGGCTCGATCTATGGTACCCCTTACTGCGTCCTAACTGAGTCATTGATTATAATGAATTACATTTATTACGACATGAATCAGTTTGACTAGAATTCACAAGGTTAGTTAATTTTTTATTATTTTTTTGTCAAGCCGATGACTGGAGAGTGCACTGAAATGGTTGAGAAACTAATAAAAACGATCAAATAATTACTAAGCATAACGCGTACTTGAAAGTGTTTGAAAATTTGTAACTTATCATTAAACTTTTCATTAAAGAGACTATGATAAGATTCCAATGCTTGCGCCCTTGCATTTTAAACAAGAGGTGTAAAATAATTTTATTGAAAGATTTACTCTTACATGAGCTCAATAAACTCTCAAAAATGAATTTCTCTAACAATAATAAAGCCTATAGAATAACATAATATAATTATAATAACATGATTCGATCTTCGATCGAATAACATAGTATTCTCATTAGCCCTTCACTTTGTAAAATCAAATGCTAATCAACAACTTATTGTATAAATTTTAACACCGTGGGAGGGACATTATTGCTAAGTATTCATACGTGGTTAGCGCTCTCACAATGCACAAACAAATACTCTCCAGTCAGAGTCCAGTGCCTCGCATTGCTTAGTCTTAGAGTGGTCAGAATGAGAAAAGGTTGTGCGAAACGACGCTCCGCTTATGAGGTGCGAGAGAGTTTGCCGGAAGCGTTGAGTGTTTCTTGTTTTTATGACGGAGAAATTTCTTTTCTGGGAGTTCGTTTCGTTGAGTGGGTTTTTTAAAAAGCCCCGAGTAAGTTATTCATTTCTGACCTGTTGGGAATAAATATATTCTAGATAATCATGGAGTATTAGTGTGGAATAATAAGTTTTTACGTCTTCAAAACCTTGTTTTTAAAAAACTACCAAAATAAACCTGTAAATTTAGAAAACGCTGGCTAAGGGTTAGTGAACTATAGGAAATGATTTGCTGTTTGTTAATTTTTAATTAAAATAATAGCTGCAAATTATTTGCTTGTTAATTATAGAAACAAAACCGAGGAGTAACGACTTCACGAATAGAAAATATGAACGAATTTCAAAAACATGTCAATGACAGGAAAAAATTACCTCTGTATATAGAAGAAATTTTCATGTAAAGTTGAAGTATCTCTACGAGTCTTGCGATTTCTTAGTAAAATTCATTAGTCAAATATTGAAGAACTCGCTTGTTAGTCCACAATAGCTAATTAACGATACTTCTGATTTTTTCAGGTTTAGAGGTTTTCAATGAAGCTTATGGTCCAGTACTGATATGTCGTAACTATACTAATACATTGGTGTAGTCCACAACCAATAGCAGAACAGCGTTTGACCGGCGTCAGCTGAGCAGCAGAGGTAGCATGTCGAGTGCATGTTGGTGTCCCGTGCAGACATGAGTTCCATGCGGTCCATGTACCATCATGAACGGCCGGTAAGTTCTCAGTGTGTGTACTCATGATGAGTGTTTGTTCTCATTCACAGTTGGTGTACTTTACTGTTTGCTCATAAAGAGTGTATGCAATCACAATATACTTCTAGAGCAGCCACTCTAATCGTGATGAGCAAGTCAGATGCTACGCACCAACTACGAACGAACGGTGCTTATTGGAAAGTCAGAAAGAGTTTGACTCAGAGTGTATCTGTTATATATTAAAATATGCATCGTTATAGTGTGACACTGGTTTTGTAAGAAAGAGTTCCGGAGGCCTAGGCTTACGAGTCCCGGAAGATCCTTGTTGTGGGCCTCGCAGGGCAGGCTCACAGGATGTCCTTATCGTGCTTGGGTTCGGATGGGTCGGAAGCGCCCCTACCGCAAGCGCCTGATGGTGCGGCGGCGGAAGTCTTTGTTACGCACTAGACTTAAGAGCAAGCTGTGTGAACTGCAGTGACCAGTAGATGGATAAGTGCCTTACTGAGAGTTTCATTCTGCTCCTTTGGGTAGTTAAAGCTACCGATACTGTAGTTTGCAGCTACAGGTACATTAACCTCATGTTGTGCTGAAAGTAGCGACACAACAGTATCAGGAAGAGAAGAGGTGAAGCGGAAAAGGATAGATAGGGAACTGAAAAAGATGCGCTTTGCGCATATGATGCTAGTGTTATAGGTTTTTTTTTTGTAAGTAGCTTGAAGGTGGTCGCACTAACTGACGTATGAACGTGCTCTTTAATATCGTTGGTACGTAGCACGAATACGCGCTCCTATGTCTCTGGTGCTCACATTCACGAGGTGGCCAATCTGCCCTCAGTCTTTGGCCGGCGTAAATCTGTTATTTGACCGGCCGACTCTATTTTATTATAGGTTCAGTTAATATGACTCACGCAGATGACTAACTGCTGCTACCTGCATCAGTACATATTTCAAAATTAATAATTCGACGTTCTTTCAAAATTACAACACACCGAAAGCTTTTAGTTTCAGATTTTTGCCGTAATTTTCAAACTAAGGTCCAATTTTTCGCCGATATTCGAAGGCATCAGAGTCACTGAGTCGTGTGTGCTGAGGGAAGTTTGTTATTTGCTGGAGTTGAGATGCAGGCGACTTTACTATCAATTTATGCTTAACACGTTTACTGCGATGGCTAAACTGAAGTTCAATATTCAGCACGAATTTGATGTCAAAAGTTGTTAACTTTATATATAGTAAACATTAACTGGTTAAAATAAATACCATTCATTTATAAAGATTATTAAAAAATTATCTAACGACACATCGATGAGTCGTTTGAGAGTTGGAAAAACATAAGCTCTACCCATCGGTGGGTCACCCCGCAATGAACGTGCTAAATAATTCTAAAAATATAACAATTATGTTCAATGACACGAATGTAATCGTACGTTTGTTCAAAATTTAATGTGTACATGAGAAGCTTTCGACCTTTTGAAAACGGACTAATCTTTGACCGAAACAAGACCGTATCGCTCGTTCCCCCGTAGTCTTCTTTTGCGGGTGGAAAGTTTTGACTAGTTTTTGTACAGCCAAGCGATTGCTCAGGGTAGAAAGGTAAAACTTAAGCAAAAATTGAGATCTGCGTGATCTTCTTCGCCAGAGACCATTTGGTACGAGCAAGGTCTTTATCACTGAAAACTAAATAGGGCACGGAAACTAATAAATTTATGACTAAGTTGGGATGGTAAACTTCTCATCAAGAAGGTAAACTTCTCATCAAGAAGGTAAACTTCTCATCAAGAAGGTAAACTTCTCATAAAGAAGGTAAACTTCTCATAAAGAAGGTAAACTTCTCATAAAGAAGGTAAACTTCTCATCAAGAAGGTAAACTTCTCATCAAGAAGGTAAACTTCTCATAAAGAAGGTAAACTTCTCATCAAGAAGGTAAACTTCTCATCAAGAAGGTAAACTTCTCATAAAGAAGGTAAACTTCTCATCAAGAAGGTAAACTTCTCATCAAGAAGGTAAACTTCTCATAAAGAAGGTAAACTTCTCATAAAGAAGGTAAACTTCTCATCAAGAAGGTAAACTTCTCATCAAGAAGGTAAACTTCTCATCAAGAAGGTAAACTTCTCATAAAGAAGGTAAACTTCTCATCAAGAAGGTAAACTTCTCATCAAGAAGGTAAACTTCTCATAAAGAAGGTAAACTTCTCATCAAGAAGGTAAACTTCTCATCAAGAAGGTAAACTTCTCATAAAGAAGGTAAACTTCTCATAAAGAAGGTAAACTTCTCATCAAGAAGGTAAACTTCTCATCAAGAGGGTAAACTTCTCATCAAGAGGGTAAACTTCTCATCAAGAAGGTAAACTTCTCATCAAGAAGGTAAACTTCTCATCAAGAAGGTAAACTTCTCATCAAGAAGGTAAACTTCTCATCAAGAAGGTAAACTTCTCATCAAGAAGGTAAACTTCTCATCAAGAAGGTAAACTTCTCATCAAGAAGGTAAACTTCTCATAAAGAAGGTAAACTTCTCATAAAGAAGGTAAACTTCTCATCAAGAAGGTAAACTTCTCATCAAGAAGGTAAACTTCTCATAAAGAAGGTAAACTTCTCATCAAGAAGGTAAACTTCTCATCAAGAAGGTAAACTTCTCATCAAGAAGGTAAACTTCTCATAAAGAAGGTAAACTTCTCATCAAGAAGGTAAACTTCTCATCAAGAAGGTAAACTTCTCATCAAGAAGGTAAACTTCTCATAAAGAAGGTAAACTTCTCATCAAGAAGGTAAACTTCTCATCAAGAAGGTAAACTTCTCATCAAGAAGGTAAACTTCTCATCAAGAAGGTAAACTTCTCATCAAGAAGGTAAACTTCTCATCAAGAAGGTAAACTTCTCATCAAGAAGGTAAACTTCTCATCAAGAAGGTAAACTTCTCATCAAGAAGGTAAACTTCTCACAATAACTGAGTGGGGCGCGTGAACTTCTCATCAATAATTAACTGAGTGAGGGCGCAGAAACTGCACTGTATGTAATTAAATCCCTTACTGGGATACAAATAATGTATTTGCAGGAATTAACGCTCCTTGGGCGGAAAATGCAGGTCTCGATGTGGAGTTCCGGTGATTTTCCTTTTGTTTAGTACATTGTTTTTGGTTTAGTTTCGGATCATCATTTTTTCAGTTCACTACTTTCCTCTTTTTATCACCTCAATTCTATTTTCCATCTTTTATCTTATTTTGTAAACTTCTTTCAATCATGCTTCTTCTAAGCGCTGGAAGTCAAGCATGGGAACACACCTTGTGCATAGATTCTATCGTAAGCTATGAAGGCTGGCGCCCCCTGGTAAAATGCTGTCAGGTTACCTCAGATGTACCCAGGCCTTGGAATACTTTTTTCCCTTCCTCCCTAATTTTCCCTTTCTCGTAATTACACCACTGAGTTGACAAAAGGTCGGTCGGCGACATCCTTATGTTTCATCTTCTAAAAACGTTCTTCCGTAGGAAAAGAAGCATAGAATCACACGAAATTGAAGTCCATACTAAACAGTAGTTTTTATTCGCTTTTAATAATGTTGCTGTGGAGGCTGGGGATTCTTCATCTAACCAATACTATATAATAGAACGCCAGGTGTCTCCTTAACTTATAAATGAATAAATTTATATATTTTTTGTGCGTAATTTCTCTTAAGTTATTACATACAGTGGAAATCTCATTGAGCACATTAATTGGTCCGTCTCTCTTTCAGACTCATAAGGATGCCTAATGACTGTCTCTGTGATAAGAGTTTCACCACTGCACAAGTGTAAGAATTATTTAATTGCGGCACTATTAGGATGGATATATTTGGTTGTCATCCCTATCTTGATACTTATTTAAGGAAATATCGAATCCCGCCATTTTCGACGAGTCCTGTACACTAGATGTACGTACGCGTGTAATAATCCGCACTGGTAAACGTTGCACAATCACTAACTCTTCCCCTCCACGCAAGACCCTCCCAATAAACCAGCTTGGGCCGCAAGACTCCTTGCCGCGCGCCGCAGTTTTTTGTGCAGAGAAAGCAAGCAGAAGCGACAGCAGTTCCGCCTGCCGGTCCAACCACGTCATTAACTTCCGGATGTCTCATCCTCGGACATAGTTGCAGAACTCGAACTATTACTTCCTTTTTCATATGAATGTTTTATTCGGTAAATTTTTATATTCTTTAATGTAATACTTGTATATCTCGCTCTAAGACTACTAACTGCCAGGTTTCAGTTCGAGGGCGTAGAAATAGTCCGTCTTTAATTTTCAAAATTTTTATTGTAGTGTTACTCTGAGACTAGCAGCCAGGTGTTTCACCTGCTTTTGTCTATTTTCTGGCTTGTTTTCTGACCTGTATACCGGTCAGTTGCGTTGCGAAAGTTGAGGTTTGCAGTTTGGTATCGCGTTTTCACTGGCGTTGCATCCGATTATTGTTGGGAAAAATCCCCTCAGGGGGATACAACTATTGTATCTATGGGAATTAGCGCTCCCAGGGGGACTATGTAGGGGCCTGAACTAAAGGTTAGGTAGGCTTTCTTTTTGTTAAAATAAAAAAAGGTTTTTGTTTTGTTACGGACCATCTTTTTTTCGGTTCACTGCTGTCCTGTTTTTCAACACCTACTACTTTCTTCTTCAACTTTGATCTTGTTTCATGAACTTCTTTCTCATCTTACTGTTTCTATGCCCTTTCTGCATAGATTCCACGTTCCCGTAAGTCCATACTAAATGGTGCCTTCTTCCTTCCTCTCTTTGGATCTCATTTGTTGAGGATAGGGAGGCTTAAAATAACTAATAATCTAATCTATTGTTGGGAAATTTATGTTATGTAAGAGTTAGTTTTGCTAGAAAATTTTATTGGACTCGAACTACAGAAATTTTTCAACATCAAAGTCTCAAAATAAGTTCTCTGGGGTGTATACCTATTTCTCTTGCTATGTAGGAAGGTTGCTTTTTTACGAGAAGGGAAATCTATTCAGAGCCTTATTTTTTAAAATTATTTTTCGCTTATGCAGTTAGCCACAGTGGAATGCCGTTCCTTTGCAGTTATGAACTTTTGTCATTTTTATTACTCCATTTTTGTGATACCAAGGCTGTTGAAATTTTTACTACCGAACTTGTTTCAGTGCCACTGGTGCACTCGACCCGTCAAAAACAGCTGTATTCGAAATGGAGATTATTGATAAAACACATCAGTTAACTACAGTTTTTAAATGAACAGAGGAAGTGAATCTCAGATACTGTATTTTACGGCACCCATGCATGAACAAAAAGGAGTTGACTAGCGTATCTGTGATACGTACCTCGTGTGCTGGCGGTAATGGAGGCGGAGTAGGTCATGAGGGATGATTTATGTAGAGAGAGTTGGGCTGAAATATTTCTCCCGTCGTAAAAAGCATCAAATCTTCGTGCGGTTGGTTCACTCGTGAATTTGCAAACTGTTCTGGCACAGCTGCTTACGGGCATGTCCTACTTGATCGATTGAGGTACAAACATTGATGGTGAGTGTCGTGTACACCATACATCAAAGATGGTTTTGATAGGCGCTCATTCGTCAAAGGAAAAGTTTCAACGTTACGTAATTGGCGGCTTAGTTTGATGCTTTTTTATGATCAAGAAAAAATACTCTTTATTTATCTTTTAGGAGTTGACATGCAGTGTGATTTCGCTGTCTAAGCCCGCGTGTTGAGGCTAGGGATCATTTTCAGTTTACCCTCACTGATGCTTTTATGTACCTCAAAGATCCTAGCTTTCTTCTTTTGATGAATCATTCCGAATTCTCAGTGATAAAAAAACGCTATATGTCTGTACTTTCCATAACGTTTCTCGACAGTACTTCAAAATTTCGAAAGCTCAAAACTACAGTAACGCTAAAAAGTATATTGGGTTATTCATCTATAGTCACAACTCTCCCGTTAAAGTCATTCTCTTTTCCGAGTTGAGGTTTTGTGCACGACGCTGGCCCACTCAATGTGCGCATCAGTGATACCTTCCAGCCAGCGATGGGTCCTATATTTCACAACACACTCGCGTGGAAGACCATCTGCCTTCCATGCCTCAAACAGTAGGAAGCCTTGAGCCACATACCAGCCTCTTGTTTAGAAACGAGCGATGCCACATGCGTTCTCTCGGAACCTGTTCGTTCATTGCCTTTACCTGCACCTCCTTAAATTGGAAGAGGGTTCTCCGAATGCCGTGGCAGCGAGTGAATTTAGTTGTGCAGGTAAGGTCTTTTCTTTATACACCAGTGTATCACGGATACCAAATCGGCGAGTGAATATAGTTGTAGAATATAGTGAATATAGTCGGCGTAGAATATAGTGAATCGGCGAGTGAATATAGTTGTAAGGCTCTCTTTTTTTTTAAACACCAGTGTATCTCGGATACCAAATTAGTGAGGGAATTTAGTCATAGAGGTTAAGCTTCTTTTTTTAACATAGGATTAATACCTACATTCCCTTATATGCAATGGGCGAGTTAATAAAGGGTTAAGGGTAAGATGGTCTGTAACTGTGAAAGTGATGGCCCAGGTACGTTGAACTCTATGAATACCATTACCAAATTTAGGTTGTAATCAATTTCACAAATAATGACGAACTAATATTTCATCCTTTGTACGACAATATGTACGTAATCCACTCCTTTGCAGACAACTGACGTGTCGTTCGAAGCTTCGATCTCCCTGTGGTACTGCGTTCCGTTCCTCCTTCTTGGGCTCATCGGCTTAGGTATTTAATGAATATTTCTTGTTGGTAATATCGTTATAATCTCATGTTTGTTATTATCTCGCATGTTGTTATTTTGTAAATCTTGTCTTGATTTACTGATGTGTGTCCTATGTCCTGTATGAAAGGGTTTTGTGCATTGCTGGAGCGATGAAGATTGTTCCGATTTTGTAGTGTAGTGGATGGTTCTCCAATTAATCATTCTGACATCGACTTCACCTCATCCTATACGTAAATATCTTCGGTAGAGCCTTACAAAGCAAAAAACGTAAAATTTAATGCGAAGTTTCACAAGGGAATCTATCTTCTCCATAGATAATTTTAAGAAGTAAAAATTGATGTTTTCCGAGGTCTAATAATTATAGATTGAGAAATTAACGAGTGTAATTTACAGCTTCTTTGGCGGCTGGAGCCGGCATCGGCGCCCTCATTGCTGCTGCGATCGCCAAGCACATCTACAAGCACAAGGACGACAAGGACTACAGAGACTACGATTATCACATCGGAATTTATCCCGACGAAGGCTACCATCGCAGAAAAGATGACGAGCGCAAAGACAAACGTAGTGAAAATTACATCATTGAGTTGACAAAAAAGTCGTTCGGCGACATCCTCAAATTTCCTCTTCTAAAAACGTTCTTTCGTAGGAAAAGAAGCATAGAATCACACACGAAATTGAAGAACATCCCAAAAATACTCAGTCCTGTGAAGCAAGTTCAACCTGTGAAAAGCCAAGAAGAACGGATCCTTGAGACTATTCAGGCCGACGATGAGCTGAGGTGCGGGGAGAGGCTCGGGTGTGAGGTAGCGGGAGTGGCGGCGGGGATGGTGGGGTTGGCGGCGGGGAGGCCACTCTCTCAACTCGAACAGCAAATCCTGCGCTTCGTGAGGTGAGTGGGTCTAAAATCTATATCATTGTTAGTTTCATCCTGTATGTGATACTTGTGAACTTACGCATTCATAAAATGGTGTTATTTTTTCGATTAGTTTGGATAAACTCAGATGGTTCCAAAACATTAACGAATGATGAGGCATTCCACAATTGAAATATTTAAATTGTATTTCTTTCTGATGTCTTAAAACAAGTTTAAATTTATGTATAATGGCTTGGTGTATTTTGCATGTATCTGTACTCAGATACAGTTTGGTATACGCATTTATTAGATAGTTTTCCCCGTTGTTTTCTTCTCGTTTTTATGTTTAGGTGTGAGAAAGAAAGAAAGAAGAAAGAAAACCGTTTATTTCCAAGTTGCCACATGAGATACATGCCAACATATTGGCTTTAAAAATTTCTTAATATAAGACGTCCTAAAACAAAAGTTCCATACGAGGAGTACTAATTGACAAACCATCCTAGGTGTACAAATAGATAAGCCATACGAGGCATAATAGTAGTCAAACTACACGAGGTGTACTATAAGAGACAAAATATCAGAGGTGTACAAATAGATAGACCATACGAGGCATATTAATAGACAAAATATGCGAGGCGTACTAATAGACAAACCATACATGGCGCGCTAATAGTCTAACTCTGTCAAGGGTAGTTGAATGAGAAATGAAAAATATCATCTCTTGGATATTTTATATTCCAAGAGATTCCAAGAGATGGCTAACAACTTGTAAATAATTCGAATACTGCTAAGGAATTATTCGAAACTCCCAAGTTCTTAGTTGAAATTATCGAAGTAGGAAAAGGACAAAAAACGCTATACCGGAGCAGATTGAAACCCCATCGTAAATGACAATCAAGTATTGAAAAAAGGTTAGTCATGAAGTAATTTATAAAGAACATCGAAGTAGGAAAAAGACAAAAAACGCTATACCGGAGCAGATTGAAATACCATCGTAGATGACAATCAAGTATTGGTTAGTCACGAAGTAATTTATAAAGAAACATCGCGCAACACAGCACGCACATATAGAAATGCGTAAACAAACTTAAACTCAAAAATGAAATGCATGGCTTGTTCAGCATACAAATATAGAGATAATTTTTGCACGAGCGCTTTATTTCATATATCTGTTTATACTTTTAATTTCTTCTATTCACAGAAATGCCCTTCGGGGCCGTGATAGATCGATTTATAAATCATTAAGCAAGCGCAATCAATTTGTTTATTTCTGGAATTTGGTCCAGTGTTAACTGATCGCAGAGCTTTAGGTAAAATTTAATGTGTCATGAGGTTTTGCTTTTTACGCACAAAGTAGAAAATAGAAACAAATATATGTGCACATGCTTATTATATATATGTACGAAACGTGTGCATGTGTACACTGATACATAGACATTCATGTTTGCCATCGCACACATACACACCCATGCACATACTAACACACATTTTCATATATATACGTATTGAAAATGAATGTAAGAGTAATGCTAATAAACATGAAAAATAAACTTGCTCTTTCTATGTTTAAAATGACAGCCAAAGCTCTGATGAATAGTAAGAAATAACCTGAGGAAAAATATGGAATTGAAAAAGGACTTTCGAAAACGTGAAATGGAATCGTTTTTTTAATTTCCTAAAAGAAATTTTAAGAAAACTCAAGTTACCGCCGAGGAACAACAACAAAAAAACATATTTCATAGCTTCTCGATATTCTCTGCGACATCAAGCGGACATGGGTACATGGGATAAAATGGAGATTCAGTGGAAGCCGGTTACCATGCACTCATGGTTGACAAATATCTACAAAATTTTGGCAGAAATGCGTTAACAAACATATACTCAACATCAAAATTCATAGCTTGTACAACATACGGACAGAAAGATAATTTTACCACGATTCAAATGCTCAAATTGCGCTTTATTTCATTAATGGTATTTGTCATTAATCCGATTCACAGAAACGCCCGCTGGGGAAGTGATAGATCTATTTTTGAATCATTTCGCTAGTGCAATAAATGAATTAACCGGATGGATTTTGCGTAAAGAAATGAAATAGAAACATGTATATCTATTTATGTAGATATATATATATATATACCTACATACGTACACACACATATTAATATATATTACTTATTGAAAATGAAATATAAGAAAAAAAATACTTATATAGATTAAAAAATAAAAAGATTAAAACAACCTACCATCTACTACACATAAAAGGACAGTTGAGCTCACTGTAATCCTAAGAAATTTTTCGCAAAAAATAACTAAAAGGAAGAGAAGACTTCGAAAAACGTAAAAATGAACTGGTTTCTAATTTATTCGTGGAAATTTTTAAGAAAAACTCAGGTTACAGTCAAGAAACAACACAACTCTTCAGCATTATACGGACATGTGTACATGGGATAAAATGGAGTAACATTGAGGCCGGATATCATATCTGAGGGGCGAATATTTACAAAATTTGGCACATATAGATAGATTAAGCAATGGTTCAAAGTGATAATTTTAATTACAGTAATTTAGAGTTTTTTCGATTTGAAAGTTCAGTGCTAGTGTGCGCTGAAAGCATGGAAAAATATAAAAAGACTAAATGAAATGCTTGAATTACCCCCTCAACAACGCCTCAGCCGAAATCGATGGTTCGAGAATGATTTTGAAATAGCGAGACAACCTTAGCCAAAATTTAGTTCATTAAAAACTTTGCACAACCCTCACATCTATAAACCTGTATATTGGTGTACATACAAAATGTATTTCAGGGTATGTTTGTCATACGGACGTTAAATATTAATCCAGAGAAGAGAAAAAAAATAATAAAATAAAAATATAAAGATGAGGAAATACTCCTCATTATGGAAAAAACGTTCGTTCTGCTGCATTGAACTGACGGCTGTGGTGCTCATTATTGTCGACAGAAATAAGTAAGATGAGTATACGAATGGCTTAGCAAACGTAAAATGTAATAGTTTCTGATTTTCTAACAGAAATTTCAGGAAAATTAAAATTTCTGATAGATGGGGAATTCACACCGAAATGCTGCAGGCCCTATGACAGAGATGCAAAATGACGTGACACATTTACTCTAAATTCTTTTCCAGTTTAAGAGTTTTTGATATGCTGGGGAAGCTTGTTCCACAAAAAAGCTCCAGAAACTGAGAGAGCTTTTTGTCCCACGTTAGATGAACGGTAACTGACTAAAACGTCATTCCTCCGATTTGGTTTTTTGATTAGGATATTAGATGGAAAAAATTTTACCACCTCTGCATTACTTTGGGGGAGGTACAGAGAGGAGAACACTCGTCGAGCTTTTTGGATCATGAATCTGTTCGGTATTGGGATCCAGTCGAGTTTTCTTAAAAGAGGGGTGACATGATCGTATTTATTGAAATTTCCTTTGCATACTACTTTAGCGGCGAAGTTTAGACATTTTTGCAACTCTTCCTGACGACATTGAGGTAAATCTCCCCACACAAGACTGCAGTAGTCCAGACGCGATAAAACTAAAGACTGAAATCACTAATAATCTAGATTTTCGTCAAGTGTGTTCTTAATGCGATGAAAGAACATTAAGGTTCCGTTTATTTTGTTGCACATTGTTTCGACGTGTGAACTGAAAGTCATATTTTTTTCAAACCAAACACCCAGATTTACCTCCACTGGTTCAATTGTATCGTCTCCGAATGTTAGCTTGAATGGTGGTAAATTTTTAGTCGCATTCTGTGATCCAAAAATAATGCATTGCGTTTTACTTGCGTTAAGTTTGAGGCCATTATGGTCATTCCACAATTTCAGATTTCTCAGAAGGTTTTCAGCGTTGGCTTGTGTTTCTGTTAAATCCGCTGTTGATCTTGTCATGGCAATTTGTACGTCATCAGCATACATTGAGATTTCTGTGTTTGCCGGCATGGTGGGGAAATCATTGATGAAAATTGAAAATAGGAGCGGGCCGATAATTGTACCTTGAGGAACGCCAAAGTTATTTGGTATGAATGATGACATTTTGTTATTCAAGCACACTGCATGAGAGCGGTTTAGTAGGTAGCTTTCAAGCCACTGAGTGTCTATTCTGAGGTTTGAAATTTTTTGTAGAAGTTTCTTATGCTCAACACTGTCAAAAGCTTTGGAGAGATCAAGCAATAGTAAGAGAGTCAATTTTTTTTGGTCAATATCATTGTAAATTTTTTCTGTTATGTTTAACAGGGCGTCCTGAGTACTGGTATTCCTTCTGTATGCATATTGATTTCGATGCAGTAGATGTGACTCGTCCATGTAAGACGAGAGCTGGTTTGTTATTACTTTTTCTAATATTTTGGACATAAAAGGCAGGAGACTGATTGATTTGTAGTTTGAACTATACGAGGTGTGCTGATAGACAAACTCTCAGAGGTGTACAAATAGATAGACCATAGGAGGCATATTAATAGACAAAATATAGGAGGCATACTAATAGACAAACCATACGTGGCGTGCTAATAGTCTAACTCTGTCGAGGGGTAGTTGAATAAGAAATGAAAAACATCATCTCTTGGATATCAGTGTAACATTGTTTTGCAGCCAACAGTGAACGAGCCGTAATAGCTAAGCGTTCAAGTGTGTTTGCTTTATAAAGTTAAAGTTTCAAAGTTGTCCTGTGATTAAACGAGAGATATAAAACAATATCGTAGCTTTAAAATTGTAATCAGAATTTAAATTAGGGTCAAATTGGAAGCGCTAAAGCAGCTAAAGGTAAAAATAAAACTGATAAAAATTTGAATTGGCTATTTAATTTGCATAAATTATTTTCAAATTTTGAACATAATTATTCGTTTAATATTCTTTCAAGTTTCAACAAAGCCATTGGCTTTCAATTTTTTAGATTTTTATATAAGTTTAGCCTAAAAATAATAGTTTTTTAAGTTTATTCAGAAAGAAAATGTAAGCCCAGTTTTCACCCCATACTGTACCAAAGTTTAAAACTTCAGAACACCTCGCCTTGTACACTAGCGTTGTATGCAAATGCATTTCTTACGCCGAATGATTCCTCATTTCCGTGGGATAAAAAATAGGTTCGAGCTATTTAAGATCGTCAGTCTTATGTTTTGGAACTAGTTTGTCTATGGGAAATACTGTCATGTCACCTCAGCTATAGATGAGCCTTGGGGACTTTTCTTTCGTCTCCACTTTTCGTTTCAGTTTTCGTGGCTTCATTGTTGTCTTTTCTTTGTTTTCTTTCCTCTTTCTTCCTAACTCACTATTTTTATGTACAGAGTAACATTTATGGGATCATATCTTGATAAATTTCCCGTTTTTTACCGTCTGTACTTAATGCTCCTTTCTCTTAGCTCTCTTGCGATCGCCTTTGTTGTAGCTAAGGAGTTACACTGAATAAAGGTTAGGTTAACATCGGCATCTTTGGGATGCTTTATTTCCAATCGAGCCTGATACATATGATCTTAGCATTGGTTTTTCAAATGTCTTATAACTAACACTATATATAGGACACCATGACGGTTCCCCCGTAAAGCCGGTACCCATTTCCGACACCTGGGTTGAGTGGGGTATTGTGCTTGAACTTTCCCCTATACCTAACGGGGAAAATCTTCGCGCCAGCGCCGGGATTCTAACCCGCGACTTCCAACATACGAGCCCGATCCCTTCTTAACCACTGTACCACGGAGAAATAGTATGCAGATAAAAATTCTTGACCTTATTTAAGCTTGTACTGAAAATTAATGGTTGGAAAACATTCAATCGTTGAATTATAGTCATTTTATACGAATAAATATTAGTCATATTAATTCCCGACGCATTTTTGGGTAAAGACAAAACAAACAACAAACAAACAAACAAACATCGGCATCTTTGGGATGCTTTATTTCCAATAAAGCCTGATACAAATGATCTTAAGCATTGGTTTTTCAAAAGTCTCATAACTAACACTATATATATAGGACACCATGACGGTTCCCCCGTAAAGCCGGTACCCATTTCCGACACCTGGGTCGAGTGGGGTATTGTGCTTGAGCTTTCCCTTATACCCAACGGGGAAAATCGCAGCGCCAGCGCCGGGATACGAACCCGCGACTCCAACATACAAGTCCGATCCCTTATCCGCTGTGCCACCGCGAGCACAAGAAAGAAAGAAAGAAAGAAAAAACGTTTATTCCCAAGTTTCCACATGAGATACATGCCAACATATTGGCTCTTAAAAATTTCCTAATATTTCATATTATTTTATTATATTATGATTAATTTATTATATTATTTCTTAATTTCTTAAGCATCGTATCAGCTGAATAAGCAAGTCTAACATTTCCCCTTTTGAGTTGAGGTTCACACGAAATGACTCACAACTCGGAGATCAAGGACTGCTCAACCAACATGACGATATTTTCAGGGCTGGGGCCGACCAGTTCGACCGCCTGGTGCCCGGTGAGGAAGCAAGTGCACGCAGCGCAGCACCAGCGCACAGCTAAGGTCGGCGCTACGACGGGAGGCCTGCGCTACGGCCTACCGCAGCAGTGCGCTGGATGCCCACGCTGTGATGGGCGTCATCGGCAGCCTGCGGCGTCCGTTTGGGGCAGAGTTGTTGCTGGTGGCAGCTGCAGGTGTGCTTATTGTGATGTGTGGCTGTCGGTTTTGGAGGCCTTAATGTGTTACGATAGATATTTGGTGCATCAAGATGTTATTTGCAACCAGAAGTCCCGTGTTTGGCACATGTCTAGCTTTACATAGGTTTTCGATACGCCGCCATACATATCGCTTTAGGTTTCTTCATACTAGTAGCTAAATATTTTAATACAGCGGCCTGCCTGTTGCCTCACGCAAATTCCCGGTATGGTGAAACTCCTGTTTGCGTTGCGGGAGTTTTCCGATTTATGTAAGGTTTCATATATATTATTCAGAAAAAATTCAACTCAAATTTGCTGTGGGCACTATGAGTGGAGACAGTAAGGAATGTTTACCAATGAAAAATAGTTTAGAAAAATATGTTCACTCGATCATAAGAAGCCGTGGTGTCTCCTACGTTGGCAGGAACACGTTAGCTGTAAGGGCATTTGAGGCTAGTGCTTGTGCGCTAACTAGCAGTCGACAAGGCACAAAACGACGTTTAAATAATGTACCGTTGTGTAGTTTCAAGTAGCTTGAGATTCAAATTTGAACTTGGGTTTAATCATTGAAATAGAAGGTATATATAATTTGACGCGTGAAGTAGTACATGTTTTCTCCTGTAGTATAGGTGTTTTTTTCTATTTTACGGCATTTAGTTTTTTAATGTATTCATTTTTTATAACTTTGTACTTTGTATTAGTCTGCGTGTTAATATATTTATTAGCTAATGGAACACTATCCTTTGGGATTTTCATAATATATGTAGATCCTAATTCTCGTGTATAATTTCTCTTCTACTTCCTTCAAAGAAAAGTTAAGGAAGCAAAACGGGACTACTTCCACAAAGAACTCTTGGCGGTAAAACAAAACCCTAAAAGAACTTGGGAAATCATTAGAGAAGCTGCTCAGTATAAAAATTCAGACTGCAAAAGCACTTTTGACAACCCCTCAGAAATGGCGAATGACTTTAACACTTTCTTCTCAAAAGTTGGCGAAGATGTTTTCAATGAAGTATCCAGGACAGTTTCAGACACATATACAGAGGCAAATCTGAGCGATGTTTCATCCCCAAATAGTAGCAACAAGTGGAGACCAAAGCCAGTTAGCGTCATAGAGATACGAAAAATCTTATACTCACTAAAGAATACTAAAGCGACTAGACATGATGGCATAGGCCTCCAACATATAAAAGACAGCTTCCCTGTCACAGCACCCTTTATTCGCTTGATAATAAATACATCTATAGTCACAAACAAGTTTCCCGATCAATGGAAACTATCCATAATTAAGCCATTACATAAACCTGGTGATACCAACATAGCGTCAAACTACAGACCAATCAGTCTCCTGCCTGCTATGTCCAAAATATTAGAAAAAGTAATAACAACCAGCTCTCGTCTTACATAGACGAGTCACATCTACTGCATCGCAATCAATATGCTTACAGGAGGAATACCAGAACTCAGGAAGCCCTGTTAAACATAACAGAAAAAATTTACAATGATATTGACCAAAAAAAATTAACTCTCTTACTATTGCTTGATCTCTCCAAAGCTTTCGACAGTGTTGAGCATAAGAAACTTCTACAAAAAATTTCAAACCTCAGAATAGACACTCAGTGGTTTGAAAGCTACCTACGAAACCGCTCTCATGCAGTGTGCTTGAATAACAAAATGTCATCATTCATACCAAATAACTTTGGCGTTCCTCAAGGTTCAATCATCGGCCCACTCCTATTTTCAATTTTCATCAATGATTTCCCCACCATGCCGGCAAACACAAAAATTTCAATGTATGCTGATGACGTACAAATTGCCATGACAAGCTCAATAGCGGATTTAACAGAAACACAAGCCAACGCTGAAAACCTTCTGAGAAATCTGAAATTGTGGTATGACCATAATGGCCTCAAACTTAACGCAAGTAAAACGCAATGCATTATTTTTGGATCACAGAATGCGACTGAAAATTTACCACCATTCCAGCTAACATTTGGAGACGATACAATTGAACCAGTCGATAAGGTTAAAAATCTGGGTGTTTGGTTTGACAAAAATATGACTTTCAATTCACACGTCGAAACATTGTGCAACAAAATTAACGGAACCTTAATGTTCTTTCATCGTATAAAGAACACACTTGACGAAAAATCTAGATTAATAGTGATTCAGTCTTGAGTTTTATCGCGTCTGGACTACTGCAGTCTTGTGTGGGGAGACTTACCTAAATGTCGTCAGGAAGAGTTGCAAAAATGTGTAAACTTCGCCGCCAAAGTGGTATGCAAAGGAAATTTCAATAAATACGATCATGTCACCCCTCTTTTGAGAAAACTCGACTGGATCCCAATACCGAAGAGATTCATGATCCAGAAAGCTCGACGAGTATTCTCCTCTCTGTACCTCCCCCAAAGTAATGCAGAGGTGGTAAAATTTTTTCCATCTAATATCCCAAACGAAAGACCAAACCGGAGGAACGATGTTTTAGTCAGTTACCGTTCATCTAACGTGGGACAAAAAGCTCTCTCAGTTTCTGGAGCTTTTTTGTGGAACAAGCTTCCCCAGCATATCAAAAACTCTAAAACTGGAAAAGAATTTAGAGTAAATGTGTCACGTCATTTTGCATCTCTGTCATAGGGCCTGCAGCATCTCGGTGTGAACTTCACATCTATCAGAAATTTTAATTTTTCCTGAAATTTCTGTTAGAAATTTAGAAACCATTTCATTTTACGTTTGCTAAGCGATTCGTATATTCATCTTACTTATTTCTGTCGACAACAATGAGCACCACAGCCGTCAGTTCAATGCAGCAGAACGAACGTTTTTCCATAATTAGGAGTATTTCCTCATCTTTATTTTGTTATTTTTCTCTTCTCTGCATTAATATTTAACGTCCGTATGACAAACATACTCTGAAACACATTTTGTGTGTACACCAATAAACAGGTTTATAGATGTGAGGGTTGTGCAAAGTTTATAATGAATTAAATTTTTGGCTAACGTTGTCTCGCTATTTCAAAATCATTCTCGAAGATGTTTTCTATTGATTTTCGGCTGAGCTGGGGGGAAGGGGGTAATATAAGCATTGCATTTAGTCTTTTTATTTTTTTTCCGTGCGTTCAGCGCACACTAGCACTGAACTTTCAAATCGGAAAAAACTCTATATTTCTGTAATCAAAATTATCATTTTGGATCAAGGCCTAATCTTCCTATATGTGCCAATTTTGTGAAAATTCTCCACTCAGATGTGATATCCGGCCACAATGTTACTCCATTTTATCCCACGTACACATGTCCGTATAATGCTGAAGAGTTGTGTTGCTTCTTGACTATAACCTGATTTTTCTTAAAAATTCCTGTGAAGAAATTAAAAAACAGCTCATTTTTATGTTTTTCGAAGTCTTCTCTTCCTTTAAGTTATTTTTTGCGAAAAATTTCATAGGATTACAGTGAGCTTAGCTGTCATTTTCTGTGTAGTAGATGGTAGGTTGCTTCTACCTTTTATCTTATATATGTATTTTTTTTCTAATATTTTATTTTCAATAAGTATTCATATTAATATCTGTGTGTACGTGTGTAGGTATATATATGTATCTAAATAAATAGATATACATGTTTCTATTTCATTTCTTTACGCAAAAACCATTCGGTTAATAAATTTTATTGCAATAGCGAAATGATTCAAAAATAGATCTATCACTTCCCCAGAGGGCGTTTCTGTGAATCGGATTAATTTCATTTATAATTAATGAAATAAAGTGCAATTTGAGCATATGAATCGTAGTAAAATTATCTTTCTGTCCGTATGTTGTTCAAGCTATGAATTTTGATATTGAATATATGTTTGTTTACCCATTTCTACCAATATATTGTAGATATTTGTCAATCATGAGTGGTAACCGGCTTACACTGTATCTCTATTTTATCCCATGTACCCATGTCCGCATGATGTGGTGAATATCGAGAAGATATGAAATATGTTTTTGGTGGTGATAGGGCTTTGCATATTTTTAGGGCATATTTTGCATTTCTCATTCAACTACCCTTGACAGAGATAGACTATTGGCAAGCCACGTGTGGTTTGTCTATTAGTACGCCTCGTATATTTTGTCAATTAATATGCCTCGTATGGTCTATCTACTTGTACACCTCTGACAGTTTGTCTATTAGTACACCTCGTATAGTTTGTCTTATTATGCCTCGTATGGCTCATCTACTTGTACACCTCGGATGGTTTGTCAATTAGCACTCCTCGTATGGAACATGTGTTTTAGGATGCCCCATATATAAGAAACTTTTAAAAGCCAATATGTTGGCATGTATCTCATGTGACAACTTCGAAGTAAACATTTTTTCTTTTTTTCTTTTTTTTTAGGATTATGATGGTAAATTAATGGAATGATACTAATCACTATTAAACTACAAGTCGCAATATACCCATTCATCAAATAGTCATTAAATTAGTAGTAGTAGTAGTAGTAGTAGTAAAATCGGGTTTCTAGCGCTTCAGTAACAAAGACTATAACGCGCCGAAGGTCTCAATGTTCACAGTGTCCAATCAAGTGGTTGGTTTCCAGAGAGTTCACGTAGGAGAGACAAAAACTGTTTAAAAGGTCAATGAGTCAGGAAAGCTAATGTTGAGAAGTTCAGCTCAAAGAGCCACGAATTCATAAGGGATGTACAATATCATCAAGCATCCTATATCTCGTCTATAAGATGGGCATCAGAAAGAAAAGCAATTAATGAATCGAAATTAAAAGCGCCCCGGGGATTGGGTCTCCCATCATACCTTCCAAGAAGGCATCATGGTTATCTCTAGGCAACGTAGGGTAATATTGCAAACGGAAGTCGGCAAGGCTCGGGCATTCCGCCAGCAGGTGGCGCACCGTGAGCGGCACCAAGCAGTCGCCGCAGAGGGGTTGAGGATTCCGCTCAATGAGGTATTTATGCGTCAAGCGAGTGTGCCCGATCCTCAGGCGACACAACAAGACTTCAAGCCGTCGGTTACGATGGCTCGAGGAGGGCCAGGCTCGAACGGTATTCTTGCATTTTCGCAGCTTGTTCTCACCGATGTCGTTCCACTGCTGTTGCCAGATGTCACCAATCGCTGCTTTGATTAGAGGATAGAAATCTCGACATGGGACTGCTGTATTTCGGGGAGGCATGGTAGAGCCCGCGGCTTGTCGCGCGGCTTCATCCGCTCTGTCGTTGCCGCGCACATCAACATGTCCAGGCACCCAACACAGACATACGTGCTTCCGAGTGCGGGAGAGTCGCGCGAGGCTGCAGGCAATTTCAGCAACAATCGGATTCTTCGAGTTATAATTTCGGATGGCTAGGAGGGCTGCCTTAGAGTCTGAAAGTATTACGTATGGTCCCTGGATCTGGCGCTCTTCTACGATACGTAAGGCGGCGAGGATAGCGAGGAGTTCCGCTGAGTAGATTGAGGTTTCGGGAAGCAACCTGTGCATCACCGTTTGCTCCTCAGTGACCGCGGCACAACCGACGGCACTGTCGGTCTTTGAGCCGTCCGTATATATCTTCACAGCATCGTGATGATTTTGCAGTAGGTGATCAATGAACAGGTGCCGCAGTAGCACGCTTGTTTGATCATTTTTCTTGGGATAGTCAAGAGCTGGGCAAAAAGTTCCAATTGGGATCCGCCAAGTCGGCTCTCCTCCCTTTGGCGCCGGAGAAATCTCAAATGGTGGGAGTTGTGAAAGGCCTAGTAAAATCCCGTAGTCGGTGGTTGATGGAAGAAAGTAGGGGAAGGCATCATCAGCTTGAGCGTCTCCCACCACACTGTCCCAAGTAGGCGAGGCAGGGATCTGCTTAAGCCGCACGAGGTACTGCAGCGTTAATTGCGCTCGACGGTACTGCAGGGCTGGTTCGCCACTCTCTGCGAGCAAACTCAGAACCGGCGATGTCCTGAAGGCACCTGTGCATAGCCTCAAAGCACTGTTGTGCACTGGATCTAATAATGATAAGGAGGAGACATTTGCAGTTTGGTAAATAATGCATCCGTAGTCGAGCTTTGCTCTGATGGTAGCTCTGTAAATTCTCAGCAGGGTCACTCGATCTGCTCCCCAGGTCAGCTTAGAGAGGCATTTCAGAAGGTTTAGCTTTCGGGTACAGTTTCCTTTTAGAGCCTTTATATGAGGTTTCCATGAGAGTTTGTCATCAAAGATCATGCCCAGAAACGTCACAGTAGGGGAAGATCTTATTGGCCTACCCTGTAGGAGTAGCTCGGGAGTAGGTTCGTGAGTCCGGCTGGGCTGTATGTGCAACATCACGGTTTTTTCACTGGAGAGGGTGAATCCATGGTCCCGAGTCCAAGCATTTATTCTATTAATTAACTGCATCCTGCATACGACGGGTTAGAGCCGGCAGGTATCTCGAGGAGGCATAGATCATGAAGTCGTCTACGACAACGAACATGAGATATTGGCTGGCAGGGCATTCGATATAGCGTCGATGGCTAACAAGAACAAGGTACAGCTTATAACGCTGCCCTGGGGAACGCCCTCAGTTTGGGTCATGAGTGGGGAAAGAGTAGAGCCAATCTTTACTCTGAAGCAGCGCCGCCTCAGGAACTCCCGAAGATAAAAAGCCAAGTTGCCTCTTATACCGAGCTCATGTACCCTCTTCAGAATTCCATATCGCCAAGTCGTGTCGTAAGCTTTCTGCATGTCGAAGAAGATACACATAGTGTGTTTACCTTGGATGCGGTGCCTGATAATATGGTTTTGAAGTCTAACAAGGGCGTCAGTAGTACCCCTCAGAGGTCGAAACCCAAATTGAACAGGGGAGAGGAGGTCTTGGGATTCCAAATGTCGCATCAGTCTAATGTTGACAATTTTCTCTAAAAGCTTTCCCAAGCAGCTTGTCAAGGCTATTGGGCGGTAACTTGTCGCTTCTGTTGGGGGTTTGTTGGGCTTTGCAAAGGCCATTATTATGCTTAATTGCCAAGCAGAGGGGTAGGAGTGCGTTTCCCAGACTTTGTTGTAAAGAGAGAGGAGATATGTTATGGCTGTAGGGTGCATCTTTTTCAGCATTTTATAATATATTCCATCTGGTCCTGGTGCGGTGTTTCTGGATTGTTGAAGGGCATGAAATACTTCCAGATATGTAATTGGCTCATTGTAGGCATAATGTTCATCAGTAGTAAAATCAAGTTCCTCTGCCTCTTGTCGTTGCTTAAGTTGGATAAATGTAGGCGAAAAATGTCACCCGCTGCTAATTTCCGCAAAGTGCTCAGCTAGATGGGTGGCTACGCGATCTAGGTCACATACCAGTTCTCCGTTTATTTCAAGTGATGGCAGTTTTTGTCGTCCTTTTCCCTTCATTTTCTGAATTCGTTGCCATATCTTGGAGGTTGGTGTGTCGGTGTTCAGCGAGGATACATATTGTTGCCAAGATTGCTTCCTGGCTGCCTTCTTAATGAATTGGGCTCTGGCTCTCGCTCTCTGGTAAAGAATTTTATCTGCAACCGTGCGACTGCGTTGGAAGCGTCGTAGAGCTCTTTTCCGTTCATAGTTGGCTCGCGCACAGTTGTCGTTCCACCAGGGCACTCGATGTTGTACATAACCGCCTCTTGAGCGCGGGATGGATACGGATGCGGCGTCATTAATAGTTCTTCGGATTCTTTCTGCGGCATCATCCACGCTTTGGACTTCCTCTTCCTCGAGGGAAGTCAGCGCTTCGAAGGTACTCCAGTCAGCACGGTGGAGTTTGTAGCGCGGCTGCGTTAGAACGAGATGGCGAGTCAGTAAGGTCATTATGATGGGGAAGTGGTCACTCCCATGGGTATCTTCCAGTATGGCCCATTCAATATCTGGGGATATTTCAGGTGAGCAGAGGCTGAGGTTTATAGCCGACGAGGAGCCAGTTTGGACGTGGATGTGAGTCATGATATCTGAGTTTAGGAGACAGATGTCTGTGGTGGAGATCAATCGCTCAATGGTTTTTCCTCTCTGATCGCTAATGGAGTTACCCCATGCAGCATGCTTAGCATTAAAATCTCCTGCCAGCAGAAACGGAGGAGGTAGCTGCGTGGTTAGATTGAGTAAGTCGTCAGGATTGAGAGCCAGATTCGGGGGAATATATATGTTACACACGGTGAGATAGATCGCGCCAAGTTTGATTCGAACTGCCAATGTCTGAAAGGGTGAGTTTATATCTATCTTAAGTTGCGGCACGTCAGACCTGGTTAAAACTGCAAGTCCGGAGCCAGGAACAGGGTTAGGATTGGAGGAGGAGGTCTCCACATTGTACTGTTGGAGGTTGCCAGGCCTGATGTTACCAAGCATGGTCTCCTGTAGGCATATGCATGCGGGTTGGTGTTCTCGTAATATAGCTTGCAAGTCTTCATAATTTCGTCTAAAACCACGGCAATTCCATTGTATGATATTGTGCATTGAGCGACATTAAGGGAGATTTCTTGATGGATCTTTCCTTGTTTCTAAATTCCGAATCTGTTGGCTTACAATGGTAGGAATAGGTCGTTCTCCGTCTGACTTTCTTCTGGTTTCTCCCCAAACCTGCATAGGGATAGCAGGCGGGGGCGTTGACGGGAGGTTAGGAGGAGGAGGATATTTCTTGAGGAGGTCTGCACTGATGTCAGCTGGAACTTCAGTGACTCTGTCTAGAGAATGCATTCTCCGCGAGTGAGGCTGCGAGGGCTTTTTAAAACTATCTCTGGAGAGGTGGGTCTGTGAGGTTGTGTTCCTTCTACTAATTGGGTATGCCTTTTCTTCATGCCTAGAATCCAATTGCCCTTTAGGGATTTTGTTGTGGCTAAGATCTTTTGGTGGTGTTCCGCTTTGAAGGCGCTTTCGAGGGATTCCTGTACTCACCTCCATTTCAACTGGCTTCCGAGTTTGGGTTTGGCTCGTGGGATGAACTGCATCAGGGGCAGTAATATTTGGCTTTGCTGCGATTCGAGGCTTGTCTCGGTTGGAAATAGTCTTAGGTTTCTCAGTTTTTCGGCCTTCAACAGTAGTGTTCCTGGCATCCCTTGGATTTATTTCAGGTAGTATTAGAGGGGATTCTTCTCTGGTCGAAGTTGGGGTATTTTTGTAATGAGCATTTGGTGTAGGGATCTGCTCGGTATCTCGAGTGTCTTGGCTCTCTGTTGAGAGGCTCACTTCTGTACAGGCAGCGATGTTCTCTAGGGTACCAGCAGGCACAGTCTCCGAAGCAGGGTTCGGGGGTCTCCAACCGGAGGGAGCACTCATGGAGGTTACCGAGCGGCCTGCTTGGTGTGTCGCAGTCACATTTGTAGACCTGAGAACGTCTGCGAAGGAAGTGTTCTGTTTGACATAGCGGGCGGCTACTTTCCGCTTAGCTTCGACATATGATAGTCTATCTTTTACCTGCAGGGCCATAATCTCTTCTTCCCTCTTGTAGGTTGGGCAGCTCAAGGAGGAGGCCGGGTGAGGTCCTTCACAGTTAGAACAGCAAGCAGGTCGGGAGCAAGGTAGCTCATGTAATTCCCCAGCACAGTGGTAACAGGTACTTAGGTCACTTCTGCACGTCCCAGCTCCATGTCCAAACTTTTGGCATTTAAAACACCGCCTGGGCTTGGGCACATATTGCCTGACAGAGCACTTTGTCCATCCTATTGAGACCTTAGCGGGCAGCTGACATGTATCGAAGGTTAATATATAAATTGGTTGGTCGATCAGGACTCCAGTGACTCTCTTTTTTTTTTGGTAGACCTCGAGAACTTTGTGTCTCTTGAGTCCCTCGAGGATTTCACTAGGTGAAAATTTGGGGTTATTTCTGTAATAAATAGTGCCTTTTATTTGGTTAAGAGTTTTATGTGGTTCAACAGTCACCTCGTGTGAATCCAAAGATTTCAGGTTCATAATGGCTCGACTCTGGGCTTGGTTTGAGACCTCCACTATCAGTTGTCCCGATCTTGCTTCATTAATATTCTTGGGCGGGCCTCCGATAGTTCGTTCTATCTCGTCATTTGCTCTAATAACGTTGATGGTAGACAGGTTCACATCAGTAGGTGAGGAAATATGGAAGAATCGTTCGTATTCAGGTGCTTGCATCTGTTCCTCCAGCGGCGGGAAGAAGGAGACGGAGCTGTTGACTCGTGGTCTCCGGGCTCGTCGCCCTCGTCCTCTATAAGCTGGTTGGTAGGGCTCTAGGGTTACATATTTCGGGCCATCTGGGTTTTCAGAAAGTTTCTCTGCAGTCAAGTGAGAATCGCTGTCTTTATTGAAGGGTGCAGCAGTCATCACCCTTGGAGTGGTCAGAGGAGAATCCATATGGGGGCTCAAGGTCATCAGAGGAGAAGTAGGGCTGGTTGTCCTTTTAGACATCCCAGCAGAGTCCGAGGGAAGCGCCGAGTCATTGCCGAGAAAAGGTTGGGGTTGAGAAGGTGAGAAGGGGGCCCCATCCCCTGAGAGTTTTCAGAATTTTCATAATCGCCCATGGAGAGGCTGGTTCAAAAACGGCGGGTCTGTAGAGAGAATACAACTCCCAGTTGCCCGCCCCAGGGAGAGGGCTCTGCCAATCTGAAGACGGACAGAGCTTTAAAAACTGCTTATTGTCGCCTTTGAACCCCGGCGACCACTCAGCTCATCAGCACAGTTAAACCTTGAGCTTGGGGTTAAACATTAAATTATAATGGAAAAATTAAACGATCGTCAGGTTTTCTATTTACGCTCAAATCTGGTATAGGAAATTGCAACAAGCCTAGCGTGCGGGTTAACAGCTTATAGATATTTATTGAATATAAAAATACAAAAATTATAACCTATGTTGGCCAACATGCAATCGTTACTACACCAAATTATACTTGAACGTTGATACCGTGAAAACCCTTCGGTACGATTACTACGCGCATTTGAAAACAGTTGAAGGTGCAGTTTCACTAGACAGCTACGGCATAAGCACAATTTCCAAACCCTCACATAAAAACTTTCAAATTTACCGATGATTATAATATACAGGAATTGACAACGGTGAAATATATTCAGTTGGACCATTAGTGTTGCCCTCTTAACCATAAAAGGTGTTCCTAAGAGATGGAGGATGAAGGCACCATTTCGTATGGAGTAAAGGGGACGTGGAATTTATGCACAAAGTGCGTTTCCACACGAGAAACAGCGAATTAGAAAGTATCAAACAAGACAGAAGTTGAACAAGAAAGGAGTAGGTACTGAAACTGGAGGATAGTAAACAAAAGGAACGAAGGTCTGTGAAAGATGAGATTAAATGTTAGTTTCAGCCTCCCTAACCGCGACAGACGCGTTCCACAAAGAGAAAGGAGGAAGGCTCCATTTGGTATGGAGATGAAGGAATTCGGAATCTATGCTCGAGGTGCATAGAAAGACTAAGTTGATAAAAAAGTTCATGAAAGAAAATAAAAGTTGAAGAAAAAGTAGTAAATACTAAAAATCAAGACAGCAATGAATCGAGAAAAGGCAGTCCCTACCATAACAGAAAAAAAGCCCACCCCAACTCTCAGCTCGGAACCTTACATTTTCCCCCCGGGAAGTGTTAATTCTCACTGACGCAATAGTTGCATCCCCCTGAGGAGCGGCTGCACGATTTGCAAGGCACAATCTCTCATGAAGTGCAAGATTAAGATTATAAGTTCGTTTAAGCCTCCCTAACCGCTACAAAAAGAGTGAATCGGAGATAGGAAGGAGGAGAACACCATTTAGTATGGAGATAAGAGAATGAGGAATCTATGTAGAAAGGGCATAGAAACAGTAAGTTGAGAAAGATTAGATTATAGATTATAAGTTAGTTTAAGCCTCCCTAACCGCTTCAAAAATAGAGCGTATCGAAGAGAGGAAAGAGGAAGGCACCATTTAGTATGGAGATAAGAAAATGAGGAATTTATGATGAAGGGGCATAGAAACAGTAAAATGGGAAAGAAGTTCATGAAATAAGATAAAAGTTGAAGAAGAAAGTGAGAGGTGCTGAAAAACAGGACAGCAGTGAACCGAAAAAAGGTGGTCCTTAACATAACAAAAACATTTTATTTCAACAGAAGAAGGCCTACCTAACTTTCAGCTCGGGCCCTGACATTGTCCCCCTGGGAGCGCTAGTTCCCATAGATACAATAATTGTATCCCCCTGAGGGGTCATGAAGTGCAAGTTTAGTTTATTAGTTTATTAGTTAGTTTAAGCCTCCCTATCCTCAACAAATGAGATGTAAAGAGAGGAAGGAAGAAGGCACCATTTAGTATGGAGCTAAGGGAACGTGGAATCTATGCAGAAAGGGCACAGAAACAGAAAGCTAAGAAAGAAGTTCATGAAACAAGAAAAAGTTGAAGAAGAAAGTAGTAGGCGGTGAAAAACAGGACAGCAGTGAACCGAAAAAAGATGGTCCGTAACACAACAAAAACCTATTCTATTTTAACAAAAAGAAAGCCTACCTAACCTTTAGCTCGGGCCCTCACATAGTCCCCCTGGGAGCGCTAGTTCCCATAGATACAAATATTGTATCCCCCTGAGGGGTCATGAAGTGCAAAGATTACTCAACAATTAAAAATAAAAAATAAACATCAACACTACACGCAGCAGTAGAAAAAGGAGGTTACTAGCTAACATAAAAAAATTAAAACAATGAAAAAGCCTACACTCGTAAAACGTTCCTCACTTCACTATAGGTCACCAATATGCAACAACTTAACAGGAAATACGCGCTCTAAGGAACACGACACCTTCCAAGCGTGAGAGGGTGTGTATGCTGAATTTTGCTGCCATGAGCAAGCACACTGGAAAAACGCTGTCGATAAGAATTCTGTCCTTTAAGGTGTGCACAAGAATACTTTCAATGCACCCGCAAATAACATGAAGATTATTCACCACATAAAAAATACTTAACCTTCCACCGCGTTTGGGGTTAAACAAACTTAATTCCGGATAACATTAACAGGTTATCTTACAGAGAAACAGCAACTTCATTATGATGAAATGTTCTTATATGGTACAACAATTACAAAAATAACATTCAAATGTGAGAATTATTATTATTATTATTATTATATTCCTGGTTTTACCACCGCAGCCGCACAAGTGTTGATCTCAGCAGTGCAAATGTGAGACTAATAAAGATTCTCGTCAACACGTATCATCTTAAAGTGATAAAATTGTTGTCAGTAGAATCAATCGTCACTGCGGTTGATGAATAATTATGCCATCGTCTATTTCCAAATACCCAACGTATAAAAATTATCGTGATGATTTACACACACCCGTAGCAGTCCATCAAAAATAGAAGTCCCATAGAGTGCTTTCACTCTCATCTAACCATCAAAAGCAGTCATTACATTAGTTTTCTACCATTTAAATACTCACAGTTCGTTCACATTCCGAACTCAAAGCAATACGTTTGAGCACATCTTGGCCCTTTGAGCGCCATGCCATCAGCGCCTCGGAAAAATGCAATGTAGAAAATAACAAAACTTAGATACTCGTGCAAGAAGTCGGTAGCACGGTACAACGTTCTCAAGCATAACGAATTATGGGGAAAAATCATCGAGAAGAGCAGGGTTATCACTACGTACCTACTGGCGGTGTTGCCGTCATGATTATTATATTATATTAGTTCATTTGATACTTCCTGGCTTCAACAAAGGCAGTCTCAGGAAAGCAAAAGGACCATTAAGTATGGACTAAGGGGAAATCGAAAATATATGCCCAAGTGTGCTCTCACACACCATCCTCATGCATAGAAACAGCAAGTTAGGAAGGAAAAGGAATAAGATAAAGAAAAAAAGGGAAACAGGAATGAAAACTGTATGTGATAAAGTGGGCACGAAAGAGAGAAGTCTCGAAGACCTATCTATTGCTGAAGTAACCTAACTGCATCTTTCTTGTGCCGCCAATCCGCTTAAGACAGACCATATAAACTTTAGCTTGTTGCACACAGACGAAGACAGACTCAGGTAATCCTTCCAAACTTAACTCGGAAGTTCTTTACCTTTGTGAGAACAATGTTTATAGAACTAATATAAATTTATAAGTGACTGATGTTCAGATTGCAAACAAATTTGAGACAGACATAGGAGGGCTCCTTTGTGAGAACTTTAAATATATGAGCAAATGATATACATTCAGCCTAGCTCAATATAACATATGATACATATAGCTTATGAAGGGAGAGTGTCAAGTCAATGTTGAGCAAAAATTTTGTTAAGTGCACACTCTACGGACAGAAGAAAAAGACTTCCTTGAGTGAACTTACAACATTCAAATTGTGAAATTTAATAATATATTATACCTTTCTATTAATTTTCCTAAAACGCACATTTATTTATAAAACATTTTACCGGTAATTGAAGAAATTCAACTAGAAATAACGAACAAAGAAAATCAGACATTCGAATTAGCAGGTTAGATACTGTTAGAATTAGCAGGTTAGAATCAATTGATTCTACATGGTCGAATATCGTTGCTGTCAACCACGCCTGCGCGCCATCCCTGGCTGCATCCCAAGTTGAGAAAAGTCATGCAGTTCAAGTAAAGTTTGCATCCAAAACAAACCTGAACACTAGCCCACTCTGATGCACCGACATCAAAACCTGAGGTCATAATCATCATAGACTAACATCATCTCACGAAGACACCATGAAAATTTAAACACTTGCTCTACCTGTCGATTGCACATCAATAGCGAACCTAATGCTTTACGTGATCGAGGCTTAAATTTCACCACACATCATTAGAAAGCCAACGGCACAGGCAGATGCCGGCGTCATCCAGACGTTCCAGCCAGGTGTTCCTGCCTACACTAGTCACTATGTAACAGAACCCTGTTTTACATTCTTCAAAAGACACACCACATTCTACAAACATACGAGTAAAAAGGCCCTTTTATCACAGTAATGCATATTAGCACACGCAACCAAATACTAAAATAGCAGATGCCTCGCTCAACTACAAGGAAACTACTACGTAAGGCACACATCAACGCAATATGAAACACAAAAAAATAATAAAGGAGACGCGAGCAACAAATGGAAAATGTTGTGAGAATTTCCGTACAAAATTCGTTTTAGTTTAAAATAAAAAATTGAAGAATGAATTTGAACAATTTCTAGAGTAACGACACACCGCATGCATACCACATAAATATTCTTGTATGATATCTAGATCTTTTTGTGAACAACGTCAACATGATTGTGAACGTCAATATTACTGCAAACAGTAATATTTTTCTTAAGTGTTGAAGCTGTAAACAAAGTCAATATTTATGTAAAAAGCATCAACATTGTTGTGAACAGCGTCAACATTATTGTGAACAGCGTCAACATTACTGTGAACAGCGTCAACATTATTGTGAACGGCGTCAACATTATTGCGAACAGCGTCATTATTATTGTGAACAGCGTCATTATTATTGTGAACAGCATCAACATTATTGTGAACAGCGTCATTATTATTGTGAACAGCATCAACATTATTGTGAACAGCGTCATTATTATTGTGAACAGCATCAAAATTATTGTGAACAGCATCACGCTTATCATCACCAATGGATATTTTATAAGACACAAAGAAATTCTCGTTGGGCCCATTCAATTTTCCGTATGCTACACAAGCTACAAGCTCTGACGAACCACAAAGACCCGTTTTGTGAGATACTCATCTTGACAGAAAACTTCAAGGGAGCCAAATAAAAGTTTTCATTCCATCTCCAAACAAATGTTTCCTGCGGACAGCAGCACAATTGGTCTACACCTGAACACTAGCGCAACAAAACTGGCCTCGTACAAGTCCAAGGCAATAAATACTACTCATTAAATAATATTATTTAGAAATAAACCTCTACACTCCACAGCGCTACTAAACAGGAACAGCATATAAATACCTAGAAACGATCCTCACCAAGGGGAGATGGAACGCCACAGCAGGCCCTCAAACAAGCGTAAAAATAATATGCATTAATGTAAAGGAGAAACAACACCGTCACAACCAAGCAACAAGATCAGAACACGCTTAATCAGTAGGGAATTGCAGCGTTTTGGACGGGTTAGTCCTTTCCATCACTGCGTGGAGGGAATATAAACGTGCCTAAAAAACACGCGAACACTTGTTCACAGATTATGAATAAGTAAATACAAGGCCTTCACGCTACTCTTTAAATGTGAAGTGGTATGTGAAGATGAAATTGGGCTGAAAGACTCCAGTTTTTGCGGGTACCTTAATTCAATGGAACAAATTTTAGGACTTGATAGTTATAGGGTAATTTCAGATGTGGAATATATTAGTTTTCTATAAAATATATTCTCCAAGCGTCATTCGCACGTACATTTGAGACGCGTGAGTTTTCCAGAACCGTCAATAAACTACTATTGCAATCAAACATTATTGTTTCAAGCTTTCATCGAAAATATCGTGCGTAAAAATAGAGTTAAAATGAACAAAATATTTTAAGATATAATAAACAATAATGATGACAGTGTAACCACCTCCAAGGAATCCTACATAGAAAAAAGGAAACATTCCTATGGGAGGTCACACGCACGATACACCAGTCCCTGAGCTTTAAGAAAGAATGAAGGCGGACTAACGTCACTACGCCAGCAACAAACTTCAACATCATGCTTTGTGACACGCATCTTATACAAATATGAATTAGAACTCAACCTTCAACTAATACAGTGCATTGAACTAGTAAAAACCGTACATATTTTTATTTGTTTCAAGTCGAAGCTCATATAAAATGCTTTATTTAGGACACACGAATGCCTAAGGGAGGCTTGCCATCACAAACCTTAGAATGTTTTTTTTTGCACAGCCATGAGAATCAAAGTAAAAATAGACAGAGGACAATAAAAAGATTGCTGGCATTAAACATAGGAAGCAGTATAGTAACATCATTATCGTGAGCAATTCTATGGAAGCAGTTGTCAAATTTAAGGGACAGAAAGTGATGAGCTTGTGGTCGTAAACAATACTTCTTACACGAATATTTGATTCTGCTTTCTGTAATAGGCCGATGTACATTAAAATGAACAATGAAAATATTTCATCCTATTCAGTCTAACAAATAACCAACTCAATAGACACTGATATGCATCAAAATTTATTTAATCATTCAAGTTGAACAAACGTCACGCCCATCTTGCTTCAAAGATACCATTCACAAACCGATATATGTCAATTTGTCAGAAAAAATTCTTCGAAATAATTCTCACAGAAAAATATTCCCCAAACTACAGATGTTCACCACACCAAGCAGTACTGTAAAGTTTAAGATTGACAAGATCCACTGCTGTCCACTACACCAGCGTTCAACGACGGTTCGATATCCCGTTCATTGGGAAGACAGGCCAGGCCACTGGGCCTCTCTCTACAGCTGCTTGAGCGGCTGCCACTTGAGGAGCATGACCAGCGGCAGCAGCAGCGCGATGCCCCCCACAGTGTAGCACCACCCGCTACCTACACACCAAAACCCTGCAGCGGTGAGGATAGGCCCCGTAGCTCGAGCAAGCGCCCCTAAAGACCTCCATATGCCAAGCAAGGCGCCCTTTTGAGTGGGCGGGCCATGGACCGACGCTAGCCCGGTGAGGCAGGGCACCAGAAGGGAAGACCCCAGCGCGTAGAGCGTGAGGCCGGTGTACAGCATGGCGGGACCGGAGCTCCAGCCCACCAAGGCAAAGCCAGGGATCATGACGGCCAGACCTTGCACGGCGACCTTCTTTTCGTTACCTGCCCCCACGCGCCGCATGTACCCGCCCTGCACCATCACCATCAGCAGGCCGAGGTACACGAACATCTTTGCCTGGGAGATGTTATCGTAGTTGTGCTGCAGGTGCGTCACGAATGTCAGCGTGAACTCCAGGCCTGAGTAGATGAACAGGTACACGAAGTTGATCACCCCCAGCCGTATGAGGTTGGCCCTCTCTGTTTGGGATGTAAGGAATTAATTGAAGTCAAGGAATGGCACATAGAATGATAAATTAAAATATTGACAACTGCAAAGATAATGAAGCATAGAACTAACCTATAGTCGACATAAAAATTATTCTCGCAGTACACTGCAAGTACAGCAAAATTACCCTTATAGGCAGCAACAAAATTATCGGAAGTGATGTTAGTATTGATTAAAATGTAATTTGAGTTTGCAAAGGTAAAGAGATGCACAAAATGATAAGATAGTGACAAGAGATGACGTTAGATGACATGAAATGGAAAAAAAAATTAAAATGAGCAGGACTCGTGCGCCCTGCAGCCAAATTATGATAAACTTTCCAAAAGAAACTTTTCGAAGGATAACTTCAAGATTCCACTGACAGGTGCTACCGAAATGCTAATGTCATGCTAGTGCATGACATTAAAAAAAACTGGACATATAGTTACATTGCATTGATTATACATTTTATCCTTAGGTTTTTTATACTTCATTTGTTCTGTTAAAATGTCCATGACTCGATAGTACGGAGTTGCACCATCACAACCACGTCCCACAAACAAAAGGACCAAAAAGACAATCAGAGATTCACTTTGCAAAGGGAATAAATAATTCAGGGTAATTTAAATGAAACAAAACCATCGTATGCTTCAGATAACAACACATTCAGATATATAATGCCCAGCCATAAAATTTTGAAGCTGTAAAGTATCTGGTTTGATGAAGATTTTAAAGTTGCATCAATTTCAAAGTTGCTCGATAAAAATCATGAACCAGCATGGATTCTGACCAGATACAAATTCTGAAGCATTGTACATTCTGACACAATGAAGGGCGTAGATTTCAGAGCGAAGATTTGCACAACAATAACACATTTGAAGAGCTGTAAAAATGTGAGAATAAACGCAAAAAAAACAGAAGAATTTGTTAATAATTTTCTCTACACAAAGAAATAACTATAACAGAATAACTTGGTTTAGTGCTAAACATACAATTAGTTCTTAAACTGAAGCCATGAAATGCGATATGGAAGGCTTGACCGATTAACATATTCTCTAACAAAAATTTTCAAACTTTCCCTTCTGCATATGAAATTTAAAACTATAAAATATTCAACACCTGATTACATACTTTACACAGCAGGCAGATACCAAGTTTTTTTTCCCTAAATTTCACCTAAAAAATACTACATAAAAAACAAACATACACAAAAGGTTACTCTGGGCCTTACCTTGCATTGAGGCAGCCCTTACCCTTTTGTGAGATGCCCTTGATGGGCTTGAAGGTGAAGAGAGACACAGGGTTTATGAGAGCCCAGGCTTCAGCCAGGCCTGAACCCAGAGACTTGGAACGCTTCGTCTGCAAAAAAATCATGCTAGGAACACCTGAAGCAATACGTGAACTGCAATACCTAAACCATAACTCAAATTAGGTAAAATCTCCTACAAGGACAACTCACTTTAGGCAAGGTCTCATGGGAACACTTACCACTCCCTTTAGGCAAGGTCTCATAGGAACACTCACCACTCCCTTTAGGCAAGGTCTCATAGGAACACTCACCACTCCCTTTAGGCAAGGTCTCATAGGAACACCCACACCTCACTTTAGGCAAGGTCTCATGGGAACACTCACCACTCCCTTTAGGCAAGGTCTCATGGGAACACTCACCACTCCCTTTAGGCAAGGTCTCATAGGAACACCCACACCTCATTTTAGGCAAGGTCTCATGGGAACACTCACCACTCCCTTTAGGCAAGGTCTCATAGGAACACCCACACCTCATTTTAGGCAAGGTCTCATGGGAACACTCACCACTCCCTTCAGGCAAGGTCTCATAGGAACACTCACCACTCCCTTTAGGTAAGGTCTCATGGGAACACTCACCACTCCCTTTAGGCAAGGTCTCATGGGAACACTCACCACTCCCTTTAGGCAAGGTCTCATAGGAGCACCCACACCTCACTTTAGGCAAGGTCTCATGGGAACACTCACCACTCCCTTTAGGCAAGGTCTCATAGGAACACCCACAACTCACTTTAGGCAAGGTCTCATAGGAACACCCACACCTCACTTTAGGCAAGGTCTCATGGGAACACTCGCCACTCCCTTTAGGCAAGGTCTCATAGGAACACCCACAACTCACTTTAGGCAAGGTCTCATAGGAACACCCACAGCTCACTTTAGGCAAGGTCTCATGGGAACACTCACCACTCCCTTTAGGCAAGGTCTCATAGGAACACCCACACCTCACTTTAGGCAAGGTCTCATGGGAACACTCGCCACTCCCTTTAGGCAAGGTCTCATAGGAACACCCACAACTCACTTTAGGCAAGGTCTCATAGGAACACCCACACCTCACTTTAGGCAAGGTCTCATGGGAACACTCACCACTCCCTTTAGGCAAGGTCTCATAGGAACACCCACAACTCACTTTAGGCAAGGTCTCATGGGAACACCCACAGCTCACTTTAGGCAAGGTCTCATGGGAACACTCACCACTCCCTTTAGGCAAGGTCTCATGGGAACACTCACCACTCCCTTTAGGCAAGGTCTCATGGGAACACTCACCACTCCCTTTAGGCAAGGTCTCATGGGAACACTCACCACTCCCTTTAGGCAAGGTCTCATGGGAACACTCACCACTCCCTTTAGGCAAGGTCTCATGGGAACACTCACCACTCCCTTTAGGCAAGGTCTCATAGGAACACCCACAACTCACTTTAGGCAAGGTCTCATAGGAACACCCACACCTCACTTTAGGCAAGGTCTCATGGGAACACTCACCACTCCCTTTAGGCAAGGTCTCATGGGAACACTCACCACTCCCTTTAGGCAAGGTCTCATAGGAACACCCACACCTCACTTTAGGCAAGGTCTCATGGGAACACTCACCACTCCCTTTAGGCAAGGTCTCATAGGAACACCCACACCTCACTTTAGGAGAACTACATCTCACTTTAGGAAAGACCTCATAGGAACACCCACAACTCCCTTTAGGCAAGGTCTCATAGGAACACCCACACCTCACTTTAGGCAAGGTCTCATAGGAACACCCACACCTCACTTTAGGCAAGGTCTCATAGGAACACCCACAACTCACTTTAGGCAAGGTCTCATAGGAACACCCACACCTCACTTTAGGCAAGGTCTCATAGGAACACCCACAACTCACTTTAGGCAAGGTCTCATAGGAACACCCACACCTCACTTTAGGCAAGGTCTCATAGGAACACCCACAACTCCCTTTAGGCAAGGTCTCATAGGAACACCCACCCCTCACTTTAGGCAAGGTCTCATAGGAACACCCACAACTCACTTTAGGCAAGGTCTCATAGGAACACCCACAACTCACTTTAGGCAAGGTCTCATAGGAACACCCACAACTCACTTTAGGCAAGGTCTCATAGGAACACCCACAACTCACTTTAGGCAAGGTCTCATAGGAACACCCACAACTCACTTTAGGCAAGGTCTCATAGGAACACCCACAACTCACTTAAGGCAAAGTCTCAAAGGAACACCCACAACTCACTTTAGGCAAGGTCTCATATAAACACCCACAACTCACTTTAGGAGAACTACATCTCACTTTAGGCAAGACCTCATAGGAACACCCACAACTCACTTTAGGAGAATTACATCTCCCTTTAGGCAAGGTCTCATAGGAATATCACATCTCACTTTAGGAGAACTACATCTCACTTTAGGCAAGGTCTCATAGGAACACCCACAACTCACTTAAGGAGAACTACATCTCACTTTAGGCAAGATCTCATAGGAACACCACTTCTCACTTTAAAACTACATCTCACTTTAGGCAAGGCCTCATAGGAACACCACTTCTCACTTTAGAACTACATCTCACTTTAGGCAAAGTCTCATAGGAACACCACTTCTCACTTTAGAACTACATCTCACTTTAGGCAAGATCTCATAGAAACACCACTTCTCACTTTAGAACTACATCTCACATTAGGCAAGGCCTCATAGGAACACCACTTCTCACTTTAGAACTACATCTCACTTTAGGCAAGGTCTCATAGGAACACCCACAACTCACTTTAGGAGAACTACATCTCACTTTAGGCAAGATCTCATAGGAATACCACTTCTCACTTTAAAACTACATCTCACTTCAGGCAAGGTCTCATAGGAACACCACTTCTCACTTTAGAACTACATCTCACTTTAGGCAAAGTCTCATAGGAACACCACTTCTCACTTTAGAACTACATCTCACTTTAGGCAAGATCTCATAGGAACACCACTTCTCACTTTAGAACTACATCTTACTTTGGGCAAGGCCTCATAGGAACATCACTTCTCACTTTAGAACTACATCTCACTTTAGGCAAGGTCTCATAGAAACACCACTTCTCACTTTAGAACTACATCTCACTTTAGGCAAGATCTCATAGGAACACCACTTCTCACTTTAGAACTACATCTCACTTTAGGCAAGGCCTCATAGGAACATCACTTCTCACTTTAGAACTACATCTCACTTTAGGCAAAGTCTCATAGGAACACCACTTCTCACTTTAGAACTACATCTCACTTCAGGCAAGATCTCATAGGAACACCACTTCTCACTTTAGAACTACATCTCACTTTGGGCAAGGCCTCATAGGAACATCACTTCTCACTTTAGAACTACATCTCACTTTAGGCAAGGCCTCATAGGAACACCACTTCTCACTTTAGAACTACATCTCACTTTAGGCAAGATCTCATAGGAACACCACTTCTCACTTTAGAACTACATCTCACTTTGGGCAAGGCCTCATAGGAACATCACTTCTCACTTTAGAACTACATCTCACTTTAGGCAAAGTCTCATAGGAACACCACTTCTCACTTTAGAACTACATCTCACTTTAGGCAAGATCTCATAGGAACACCACTTCTCACTTTAGAACTACATCTCACTTTGGGCAAGGCCTCATAGGAACACCACTTCTCACTTTAGAACTACATCTCACTTTGGGCAAGGCCTCATAGGAACATCACTTCTCACTTTAGAACTACATCTCACTTTAGGCAAGGTCTCATAGAAACACCACTTCTCACTTTAGAACTACATTTCACTTTAGGCAAGGTCTCATAGGAACACCACTTCTCACTTTAGAACTACATCTTACTTTAGGCAAGGTCTCATAGGAACACCACTTCTCACTTTAGAACATCTCACTTTAGGAAAGGTCTCATAGGAACACCCACAACTCACTTCAGGAGAACTACATTTCACTTTAGGCAAGGTCTCATAGGAACACCCACAACTCACTTTAGGTAAGGTCTCCTTAAAGAACACGGCCACATAGAGGATGTTGAGGAGGGTGAGCAAGAGAGCATAGACTGCGCTGGCAGCAAACCAGCCGCTGGTGCCCCACTTGGAGAACATGGCCCCCACACCAGGGCCCACAATGAAGCCAATGCTGAACGCCACTCCAATCAGTGCCTGCAATTTTGTTCAGCAATGAGCATGTGCTTTTATAATCCAACATACGAGTACATTATACTGATCATACCGTAACACAAAATAAAGCTAATTTACAAGTTAACAATGATATTGCCAATCCTTAGTAAAAATTCCAATTGGATTTAATTCCAATTGAGTAGATTAGATGTAAGTTTAAGCCTTCCTAACCGCAACTAAGAACTTCCAAAAAGAGAAAAGAGGAAGGCACCATTTAGTGTGGAGTAAAAAGAGAACGCGAAATCTATGCACCAGGTATATGAAAACAGTTGAGAAAACAGTTCACGAAACAAGACGAAAGTTGAAGAAGAAAGTACTCAGTGCTGAAAAACAGGACAGCACTAAACTGAAAAAAATGGTCATTAACAAAACCTAAAATAATTTCTTTCAACAATAAGAAGACCATAACTCTCAGCTCGAGAACTTGTATTTTCCCCTGGGAGGAATCCTAACTCATAATACGCGACTGTGATGAATGAGTCTCCGCGACCAAAGCTGGGTAGTTCAGGACTCTCTGTATGTCGGGGGGGGGAAGAGAGACGCCATCATCTCTGAAGTTTTATTATTATATTCTTCCAATTTAGTGTTCAGTAAACATGAAGAGTCTTTGTACATCTCGATTAACATCACAACATCATCTCCTGAGAACACCATCGTGTATACTCGACAATAACTGCCCGTATGGCACTTGCCGCCTTATTACCACTGGCATCCTTGCAGCTACAGTCAATGGAATCAAGACATGCTTGATCGCGACGGTTGACTACAGCTCGGTAGTGAGTAGTCAAAAAGTGGGAGGGACGTTTTGCAAATGGGTGGCATTTAGTGCACTTGTAGTCAATTGGCATTAAGAACTCCGCACGTCTATAATGGCTTTTATATCTGTATGCAAATACACACACACACACACACACAAACACTAATTCCCGCAGGACAGCTAATCACATGCTAACCCCAATATTTACAACACTGGGGCACTAAACCGAGCACCACATAAGAAAAGCAGCACCCACCATGCCCCCAGCGCGGGTGCTGGCGTCGAGTATGTCAGTCATGATGCTGTAGGAGAGTGAGACGTTGCCTTTGCTCAGCCCTCCGATGATCCTCGCCAGCACGAACACTGTGAAGCTGCTCGCTAAGGCCCACACTGCGTACGACGCACCCACGCCCACCTGCACCCCAGACTTTTGAGTTAACAGATGCTGGTAAATGGAACACTGGTGACCGACGCACTCACACCCACCTGCACTGCACCTATTTTAGTAACAAATGCAGTTATATGGAATTATTGGCGTATGGAGTTCAAAAATGGTGTTGCAATTTGATTAGATTATAAATCAGTTCAAGTAGCCCCCTCATTAAATGAAAGTATTCCAAAGAGAGGAAGTTGGAAGACACCATTTCGTATGGGACCAAGGAATCTGTTAAGTATGGGATCATTTAGGACCAAAAAATCTATGTAGGTAAAAGGTCTGTCCCCACACCACCACCACACCACTACATTTTTAGAATAAAGTAATAGGTCTCAAAAACTCAGGCTAGTAGAGCGCTTAACGATAAGATGTGCAGTAGCCTCATCATTACATGCAGCACACAGTTAAGTTTCACCTGTCGTGTTTTGCTGCAGTCACTCTTGCAGCCTCATGCAATCATTCAAAGAATGTGAATGCATTTACCATCATAATATTAGTTTATTTAAAGTTGATTTTTGAAATGCAGATTGTTTCTTTTATAAATCGTCTCAATATAACTTGAAGCCATAAATGAAAATTCATCTTTGTGTTCAGTAGCAATAGTACTAACACGTGTTAGCCAACGCTTTAGTAGCTCAAATTATATAATGCCAAAGTTCGCACAATTCAAGAAATAGGTTTCTTCTACATCACTTACAGTACCAATGTGCAACAATAAATTTAGCCCTTGCAATTGTCACATGAGCTATTTTCTACACCTATTTCATTTGGGTTGGGTTTAGACAAGATGGTGTTAACTCACAGAATTGCATGAGAATAAAACATAACTGCGTAAATGGTCATGCCAACTGACAGGGGCATTCATGAAGCAACATGGTCGAGTGCAACATACTTGCATTTGAATATAACCAAGCTCCAGTACCTACAAAAAGATAAGTGAACAGTGCAAAACTTGTTTTCAATACTTTATGTGGATTAGCTAGCCAACAATGGTCCTTTGTGTAGTCTGTGAACACTGAAGCTAGTCAAACTACAAGACTGGTGTAGTCTGTGAACACTGAAGCTAGTCAAACTACAAGACTGTGTTGTAGTCTGTGAACACTGAAGCTAGTCAAACAACAAGACTGGTGTAGTCTGTGAACACTGAAGCTAGTCAAACTACAAGACTGGTGTAGTCTGTGAACACTGAAGCAGGTCAAACTACAAGACTGGTGTAGTCTGTGAACACTGAAGCTAGTCAAACTACAAGACTGGTGTAGTCTGTGAACACTGAAGCTAGTCAAACTACAAGACTGGTGTAGTCTGTGAACACTAAAGCTAGTCAAACTACAAGACTGTGTTGTAGTCTGTGAACACTGAAGCTAGTCAAACTACAAGACTGTGTTGTAGTCTGTGAACACTGAAGCTAGTCAAACAACAAGACTGGTGTAGTCTGTGAACACTGAAGCTAGTCAAACTACAAGACTGGTGTAGTCTGTGAACACTGAAGCTAGTCCATAGTGACTACTGATATTTCATTTCCAAATTTTACTACTTTTTACTACCTTCACCAGAAAAAATTACTACCTATTTTTTACATAATGAATGTCATCCAAATGTCCAAACGTAAGTCATCAGCCTATAATGAGTAGTATGAGTCAACAATACACGCAATACCAAATGTTCAAAAAGGTTGCAAGTTTCTTAATACTTAAAATACTTCATGCTCAATGCATCAATCAAAGCATCATTGAGAAAAAGTTACCTAAATTCCTAAGTTACCCCATCATAATGGACTCCATCGAATGTTAAGTCAAAGAACCATGTCTTAACATCTTTCAACTATGAGGACAACCATTCTAGATACCCAAAAAATAAACCAACTGGAAACTAGTAGACACCAGGTGATTTTGACATCACTTTACACTGCAGGGTAGAATATCAGGGAACTTTATTGTGACTAAACACTATGGCACTTCGTAAATATCAGATTGTGAACTATTGAACGAATTGAATATGTGAACGAATTTTTGTAAACTATATCTAACGTACCTCAAAATCTAAATTGGCACCCTAATTGCGATCAATAATGATAACAAATTGGTTATTAATATTATATTATGGAACAAATCACGGAAATGCAAATTTTGTGTAACTTTCATATACACACATATAGTATCAGGTTGTAACATAAGTTCTGTCCAATTGTTGAGCTATAGGTTTAGGGCAAGATTACTTCAATTTAGCTTGTTAATGTTGTATGCTTATCTATGGTAATAAATAAAATGTCGTTTCTTCTCTCATATTGTGATAATTATCGTAATTAAAGACTATTTTTAACCCAAAGGTACACTCCAAGTAAAGAGCATGTCAGGCATATTTTACTGTTTGAATTTCATAAAGACAATATGGCAGGCTCAGCAGCAAAAGCACTCAAAGACACATGGAAATGATGTTGTGAATGAAAAGACCTGCAGAAGATCGTTTTTTGTTTAAAAAAGAATGACTATAGTCTAAAAGATGTACCATGAGCAAGATGCTAAAAAAAACTCAATTCTGAGCAATTGCAAGCTGCCATTGATGAAAATCAAACCTGCACCACTAGCAGGGTGCGTACAGGCTCTGAGGTTCAAAATTCCACTACTTTTTCATGACTTTTTATGCCAACCAAATCACATTTTCACTACCTCTCTCTGCCCAAAATAATGTCACACAAAGTTAAATTGCAGCACAATAAATGTATTTCAGTCATAAACTTCACAGAACATTCATCATTACTTGCAGGTCTTGTTTTCATAAATGTGTAAATGATCATCACAACACCAAACAGTCATGCTGGACAGTTCAATAGCATCTGCTATGCATTTGCCAGTGCATTAAGTTTGTCATAAATTTCCGCATTCAGCCCCTTGAGTTGTTCTTGCTTGTCTTTGGCTGATTTCCTCAATGCATTTGACTTTGCCAGTAGGCGCAAATCATTCTTGTCCTCTGCCTTCCGTGCAAAGCTGTCAGCATCCTCCACCAGCGCTTGCAGACTCTCCTCCATCCTCTTCCGTTTTGTCTTCAGGTTCTCCACTTCATCCAGTTCTCTCTTCCTCTTCTCTCCCTTCTTCTGCTTCTCTGCCTCTTCCTTCTTTTGATCCAGGTAGTGTTGATAGCGCTGTCTGCCCTGTGAAGCTGAAAAGAGGAGTTTCTTGGAAATGTCAACCTTGGAGATACCTCCATGTTTGATGTGGTCCATGACCACTCTCTGCGCCACGATGGTGTTCTCACCCATGTTGACTTCCATGAGCTGCTTGCTCACAGAAAAGCCCCTTTCCACTGAAGCCTGGCCATGTGACAGGACCAGTAGCATCTTCACAACCAGCCACAGTTTCTTGAGGGAGGATGTGGCCAGCTGGCTGCTCCAAAAGCGGACATGAATATCAAGCTGTTTCTTCTGCAGCTCCTCATTCAATGCCTCATCGAAGAGGAGGACGAAACCGTCTGCAGTTTTGGCCCTCTCCTTCAGCACACTTGAGAAATGAGGGGCCAGTCCAAATGTTGTCAGATCGGCGCATTTCTTTTCACTCATGGTGAACTTGCTGGCTGTGGGGGAATCCTCAAACATTGAGGCGAAAAGCCAAGGAGTCTGGTTTGAGCACTTGAAGGACAGGTGCGATGCTACGGTCTTCAACGCCCAAAGCGTCTCGGCCTTCAGGACTTTGTCCCTTTGCACAAAGTCAGTTAGAGCCGTTTTCTTGCGACAGCACTGACAGGTGCAAGTTTTGACTGATGGCGATGAAGTAGAGGTACTAGCAGACTCTGGTACTGCTGGCACGGTCTCACTGGTCTCAGTCTGAGCCTCCGAACTGCCCTCAGCAGGCGTCGGAGGATCGGTCGATGGTTGGGAAGTCACGAAAAAATCCCCGATCTTCGGGTTGGCAAGTCTCGTCGTCTGAGCTTTCACGTTCTTGGCATGCTTTGTTCCTTTTGCATGACTCCTCACCGCCGCTATTCCATTGTTGGCGATGTCGAACTCCGACTCGCACGCGGTGCAAACCGCCATTGTTTTCAGTTTGGGATGCGGTGCTATCCATTGTTTAAAGTCTTTGTCTCGCAACCACAAGTTGTTGAAAGAACAACTGCCTGGCATGACGATAATTCCTCAGCTCAGTCTCGGCACCGTAACTCTAGTCACACACACACGGGATGGTCAAGACCGATGATAAAAACTCAGCTCGAAAATGTTCAACAGTGGCGACAGGTCAACAATGGTCCGAGCGAGCGCGTGTCTTCAGTCACACTGAGCACGTTTGGTTTCACGTGACGCCTGAGAACCAATCAAAATCGCGGACACTAAAGACGTAGCTGTATCAACCAATCAGAGCCCAAGTAACACTCGAAGGTTACTGACAACGCCTCGCTCAACGCGGACCAAACGGAACGAAAATTTTCAGCAGTAAAATTTTCTTTTCACGAAAATCCTAAAATTTCATGACTTTCAATGACCATTTTTAAAATTCCACTACTTTCGAGGCCTTGAATTATATTTTCGAAATTCAACTACTTTCCATGCTTCTCCATGCCTGTACGCACCCTGCACTAGAGAAATGAACAAAACCTTTAATGTAAGCCATATGACCATATATTGTGTAATGAAAAGATTTGGCAAAATCTCAAAGGCTGAGACACAGGGTCCCACACGATTTGTCAGAAATGAACAGGCAACATACGGGCGACCTGTTGTGTTTCACTGCGTTCTCATGAACTTCAGACCCTTTTCTAGACCGAATCATAACTGGTGACGAGAAGTGAATCCTTTACAACAATGTTAAGCGCAAAAGACAGTGTCTAAGTTGTTGTTCAAAGCCAATTCCACAGCCGAGAAGTGGACTGCACCCTAAAAAATTCTTTTGAGTGGATGCTGGGATTTGAAGGGAATTGTTTATGATGAATTAATGAGTGACAATCAAAAAACAACATCTGAAGTTTACTGTCACAAGCTAACTCGTTCAAAAGCAGTTTTACAGGAAAAACGGCCATTTTTGATCAATCGAAAATGAGTGATTCTGCACCATGACAATGCCAGACACATTCAACGCCCCTTCAAGCGCAACCAAAAGTCTTGTTGAAGTATTTTGCTGGGAAGTCATGCATCACCAACCATATTTTCCAGATCTTTTCACCTTTTCAGGGGCTTGCAGAATCATTTAATGGAATAAAGGCTTACTATAAGAGAAGAGGTCAAAATGAAACTAGTTTCTCTTTGTGCGTCCAAACCATCTAAATTTTATGAAGAAGGAATCAAAAAGCTTATGGGAAAATGGGAGGACGTAATTAATAAAAATGGTGCCTATATTGAAGACTAAATAAATATATTTTTGAGAGGATTTTCACTTCATTTCATATCTAAAAAAATGGACAGAACTTCTGCTACAACCTGATAGAAGACAGAACTTTAATAAGATGTAGCACCACCATGCTCCTCTGACAACATCCTGGAGGTAACTGAACTGAACCGTGAGTCGCCATGACTGCCAAAAAGAACTTAATTCTCATTTGAATGATTACATTTTGTTCTAAAAGACAATTTTATAGCATAATTCTTCCAGTATTTGGACATAAATTAATGTCATGGGATTAGATTAGATGTTAGTTTTAGCCTCCCTCAAGAGCAACAAATCCGATCCAAAGAGAGGAAGGAGGAAGGCCCCATTTAGTATGGAGTTGAATGAAATGCGGAATCTACGCAGAAAGGGCATAGAAACAGTAAATTGTGAAAGAAGATTATGAAACAAGACCAAAGTTGAAGAAGAAAGTAGTAGGTGCTGAAAAACAGGACAGCAGTAAACCGAAAAAAGGTGGTCCTTAACATTACAAAAACATTTTATTTCAACAAAAAAAAAAGCCTACCTAACTTTCAGCTTGGGCCCTGACATTCCCCCCTGGGAGTGCTAATTCCTATAGATACAATAATTTTATTCCCCTGGGGGGTAACGTTACGAGAAAGAGAAAAACTTTCAGCTCTACAAAGAGGTAAGTTTTTCCACAAAAAAACATTCATTGTTCCCCTCATTGTTCCCCTCACACCTTAACGGACAGAATAAACTCCAGTCTTTTCAAAGGAAGATATTAGTGCTGGAGGTAAATGAACTGCCGAGAAGTTCCTTTGACATCTTTCCTGAAGGATTGTAATGTACTGATGCTAAATTGAGGATGTAATGATGTATTGCAATATGATATATTCAAAATTGTGATCCAAGGAACGTGATGTGAAAGAGTTGATGTATAAATCCAATTTTTCCCTTAAATTGCACATAAAATCCCATTTTTGTTTACAATGAAGAGCGTAGTGTGAGAACATTCATCTCTGACTAAGATTTGGAAGGTTATATCACTTGGTTCTTCACTGCTTATATTTTATATTCACATTTGTGATGTATAGTTAAATGATGCAATAATTTGAGTGAAGTGCTATTAGTAAACTTAGGGCAAGGACGTTTAAATGCCTAATATATGACGAAGGATAAGTTTGTTCTTCAAAGGTAACGCTATGGGGTATATCCAAAGAAAATCAGCATAAGACACGAATGTTGAATATTATAGAGAGAAATAGCCACTTGAGGTTAATGTTTAAAAAACTCGAGCAGGAAACTGAATTCAGTCTTAGAAAATTTTACAATCCTTGATTATTCACTGATCATTAAAAATTTAACGCCTAAAAATTTATGAAATGGCACTGCAGAAGAGTAAAATTTAAACATTGAAATGGCCCAAATTAACCTTCCATCATAAAGCAATTCGATATCCTTCAGATCAAACTGAATGAGAAAAAATGAACTATTTACAGTCGTCTCCAAAAATTTTGGAACATTTCTCTATTTTGGGTCCCCCAATCCTGAAATTACATCCCGCCATACAGGAATATTTCACATAAACTGCGGCAAATTGCTAATGCTGGGAGAAATCAATTTTAAATAATCTTAATACACTTTATACCCCTGTACATTACTTTCAATTTTCAAAGAATTATTCCACTTCACAATTTTTTACTACCCAGAGGTAAATTTTACTACTTTTTACTACTTTTTACTACTTTACTACCTAGCAGACACCCTGTAGTCAAACAACAAGACTGGTGTAGTCTGTGAACACTGAAGCTAGTCAAACAACAAGACTGGTGTAGTCTGTGAACACTGAAGCTAGTCAAACTACAAGACTGGTGTAGTCTGTGAACACTGAAGCTAGTCAAACTACAAGACTGGTGTAGTCTGTGAACACTGAAGCTAGTCAAACAAGACTGGTGTAGTCCGTGAACACTGAAGCTAGTCAAACTACAAGACTGGTGTAGTCTGTGAACACTGAAGCTAGTCAAACAACAAGACTGGTGTAGTCTGTGAACACTGAAGCTAGTCAAACAACAAGACTGGTGTAGTCTGTGAACACTGAAGCTAGTCAAACTACAAGACTGGTGTAGTCTGTGAACACTGAAGCTAGTCAAACTACAAGACTGGTGTAGTCTGTGAACACTGAAGCTAGTCAAACTACAAGACTGGTGTAGTCTGTGAACACTGAAGCTAGTCAAACTACAAGACTGGTGTAGTCTGTGAACACTGAAGCTAGTCAAACAACAAGACTGGTGTAGTCTGTGAACACTGAAGCTAGTCAAACTACAAGACTGGTGTAGTCTGTGAACACTGAAGCTAGTCAAACTACAAGACTGGTGTAGTCTGTGAACACTGAAGCTAGTCAAACTACAAGACTGGTGTAGTCTGTGAACACTGAAGCTAGTCAAACTACAAGACTGGTGTAGTCTGTGAACACTGAAGCTAGTCAAACTACAAGACTGGTGTAGTCTGTGAACACTGAAGCTAGTCAAACTACAAGACTGGTGTAGTCTGTGAACACTGAAGCTAGTCAAACTACAAGACTGGTGTAGTCTGTGAACACTGAAGCTAGTCAAACTACAAGACTGGTGTAGTCTGTGAACACTGAAGCTAGTCAAACTACAAGACTGGTGTAGTCTGTGAACACTGAAGCTAGTCAAACTACAAGACTGGTGTAGTCTGTGAACACTGAAGCTAGTCAAACTACAAGACTGGTGTAGTCCGTGAAAACTGAAGCTAGTCAAACAAGACTGGTATAGTCCGTGAAAACTGAAGCTAGTCAAACAAGACTGGTATAGTCCGTGAAAACTGAAGCTAGTCAAACAAGACTGGTATAGTCCGTGAAAACTGAAGCTAGTCAAACAAGACTGGTATAGTCCGTGAAAACTGAAGCTAGTCAAACAAGACTGGTATAGTCCGTGAAAACTGAAGCTAGTCAAACAAGACTGGTATAGTCCGTGAAAACTGAAGCTAGTCAAACAAGACTGGTATAGTCCGTGAAAACTGAAGCTAGTCAAACAAGACTGGTATAGTCCGTGAAAACTGAAGCTAGTCAAACAAGACTGGTATAGTCCGTGAAAACTGAAGCTAGTCAAACAAGACTGGTATAGTCCGTGAAAACTGAAGCTAGTCAAACAAGACTGGTATAGTCCGTGAAAACTGAAGCTAGTCAAACAAGACTGGTATAGTCCGTGAAAACTGAAGCTAGTCAAACAAGACTGGTATAGTCCGTGAAAACTGAAGCTAGTCAAACAAGACTGGTATAGTCCGTGAAAACTGAAGCTAGTCAAACAAGACTGGTATAGTCCGTGAAAACTGAAGCTAGTCAAACAAGACTGGTATAGTCCGTGAAAACTGAAGCTAGTCAAACAAGACTGGTATAGTCCGTGAAAACTGAAGCTAGTCAAACAAGACTGGTGTAGTCCGTGAAAACTGAAGCTAGTCAAACAAGACTGGTATAGTCCGTGAAAACTGAAGCTAGTCAAACAAGACTGGTGTAGTCCGTGAACACTGAAGCTAGTCAAACAAGACTGGTGTAGTCCGTGAAAACTGAAGCTAGTCAAACAAGACTGGTGTAGTCCGTGAAAACTGAAGCTAGTCAAACAAGACTGGTATAGTCCGTGAAAACTGAAGCTAGTCAAACAAGACTGGTGTAGTCCGTGAAAACTGAAGCTAGTCAAACAAGACTGGTATAGTCCGTGAAAACTGAAGCTAGTCAAACAAGACTGGTGTAGTCCGTGAACACTGAAGCTAGTCAAACAAGACTGGTGTAGTCCGTGAAAACTGAAGCTAGTCAAACAAGTTGACCAAGAACAAACACGCACTAAAGTAGCGATGAGCAGAGGCTTCCTGCCATACACATCCGACAGCGCACCAGTGAGGGGAGAGGACAGGAACTGCAGCAGGGAGAACAGGGAGCCCAGCACCCCTGCAAACATTGAGAAATTCAGGTTTGTGCCACACAGTGTAAAAATCTGTGTCTGCTACCACAATATGAAATTTCAGCAAACATGTTAAACATCAATTGAAATTGTTCAGTGATGACATTATTAATGTACACATTATTAATGGATAAGAAGATGTGGCACTATCTTCTTATGGTACAAAACAGAACAACCTAAAAATATGAGCTAACATTCTCCTTTCTGGATTAGCTGGTAGTTTAAACCTCCCTAGCCACAACAAAGGCATTCTTAAGAGAGGAAGGCACCATTTACTATGGAAAAACGGAATGCAGAAAGTATACCAAAAGTGCATAGAAAGCGTAAATTGAGAATGAAGTTCATGAAACACAAAAGTTGGTTGAAGAAAAAAAATAGCAGGTGAGGAAAAACAGGACAGCAATGAACAAAAAAAAGGTGGTCCTTGACATAAAAAATATTTCATCTCAACAAAAAAGGCCTACCTAACTCTTAGCAAGCAACCTCGCATTTCACTCCTGCATCAATCGAAGAAAATGGAGAATGAAGAGTGGGAAGAGTTAGCTTAGCAAATGCTAAAACTTTTGGAAGAGAAAAGTAATAAAATTATTTTCAAGTTATATAAAGCCAACTTACATTGGGATGGAGAGGTTAACAAGCAAAAATATCAGTTAGCTTCAAGATAGTGTTTCAATCTTTACTTAAATTGCCCAACATTTCATTGCATTTTTTGTCAATAAATACATTTCACTTCAAAATTAAATGACATTGTTTTAATAAACCCTTATTTTACTCATGGTCATCCAGCATAACACAAAAATAATTGTTTTAGACATTAGAATCAACTTAATTAAAACACAAGATTTGCTTCCAATTTCAATGTCATGAAAATCTCAGATACTCCTACATGGTTACAATCAATCATTCTATCATTGATTTGGAGTATCAAAAAAACACCCTCGTACACTAAAATACACATACATATGTAAGAAATTTAAAATCCGACCACCTCATTATTAGATTAGATTATTAGTTAGTTTAATCCTCCCTATCCGCAACAAAGGCTATCCAAAGACAGGCAGGAAGAAGGCACCATTTAGTATGGAGTTGAGGAAACGCAGAATCTATGCAGAAAGGGCACAGAAACAGTAAGCTAGGAAAGAAGTTCATGAAACAAGAAAAAGTTGAAGAAGAAAGTAGAAGGTGCTGAAAAAACAGGACAGCAGTGAACCGAAAAAATATGGTCCGTAACAAAAAAATAAACCTATTCTATTTTAACAAAAAGAAAGCCTACCTAACCTTTAGCTCGGGCCCACACATAGTCTTCCTGGGAGTGTTAATTCCCATAGATACAACAGTTGTATACCCCTGAGGGCCTCCAAATCAACTTTCATCTCAAAATATACATGACTGGTATGAAGAGAAGGGAACAAAGATTGTTTCAACACCCATCCATAAATATATCAAACATTAGAAACTGATTTCTTACAATTCTGCTCCCTGGAATGAATGATTATGATTATGATTATAAGTTAGTTTAAGCCTCCCTAACCGCTACAAAATAAGAGCGTACCGAAGAGAGGAAGGAGGAAGGCACCATTTAGTATGGAAATAAGAGAATGGGGAATCTATGCAGAAGGGGCATAGAAACAATAAAATGAGAAAGAAGTTCATGAAACAAGATCAAAGTTGAAGAAGAAAGTAGTAGGTGCTGAAAAACAGGACAGCAGTGAACCGAAAAAAGATGGTCCGTAACACAACAAAAACCTATTCTATTTCAACAAAAAGAAAGCCTACCTAACCTTTAGCTCGGGCCCTCACATTGTCCCCCTGGGAGCGCTAATTCCCATAGATACAATAGTTGTATCCCCCTGAGGGGTTCCCTGGAATGAAATCTATTGCTGCTGACACAGAATATAAGTGCCTTAATCGTATTTTCTTGTGAGCTCCAAAGAAATCAATACTCATCAATAAACATATTGAACATTATAAGCAGATTTCTCCATTCCAAAGAGATCAAAACCCTTCTGTAAATATATAGATCAGAAGTTGATTTCTCACCTCCAAAAAGATCAACACCCTGCTATAAATATAGTGAACATTAGAAACCAATTTCTCACCTCTAAAGAGATCAACACCCTTCAATATATATAGTGAACATAAGAAATCGATTTCTCACCTCTAAAGAGATCAACACCCTTCAATATATATAGTGAACATTTGGACATTAGAAATCGATTTCTCACCTCTAAAAAGATCAACACCCTTCAATAAATACAGTGAACATTAGGAGCCAATTTCTCACCTCCAAAGAGAACACTGTTGAATCTAGCCGGCACTCCCAAGGCCACCTGGAAGCTACTGACACCACTCAGCAGAGTTGTGTACAGGCCGCTCGAGTCATGCTTGCTGTAGTAGTCAAGCAGGGCAGGGAAGAGAGGCAGGATCACTGTGAACCCAAGGAGGTCCAGGACCAGACTCAGGAACACCACGTACTTCATCTGCAGTGGTAAAATTGATGACACACTAGTTGTAAAGTTATAACTTACTACAATATCCTTAAAACTTAAGGAGAATACCAATGGCAGAAAGAGCATTAGCTATAGCCTTTAATTCTCTCTAATACACATATACAGCATGATGGTTTCTTATAATTTTTTGCTTTTGTACTAAATTCTATAAATTACAGAATAGCTACTAAAAATTCAGTTTTTCTACAGGTTTCCTAAAACAATGTTCAAACAACAATAATCCAGTAAAATTTAATTTAACTATAAAATTAGAATGAATACTACTTCAATTAGTTAACTTCAAATCATAGCAAAACACAAATCTGAAAATGTAAAAAAGCCAACAGCTTATTTTCAAACCTCATAATCTTCAAGATATAAGAAATGTCACTATAAGCCAAAAAGAGAGATTTAGTTTACACTAAAATATCTACTATTACTTCACAACCCAAACACATATGAAAATATATTCAGCAACTATGATAATTTCAAAACCATAGCTCTAAGCAAGTAAACAACATCACATATTGTCACCTACAGCACTCAAAAGAAAAGATCATTTTTTATAAATAATATTTAGCTTTAAAAAATGGCATCACAACATTATTGGGAATTTTTATCAAAAGAATCATTATCAATTTTAAACTATGAAAAACACCAATCTAAACATTCATATTGAAATACCTTGTAAATCATCCGAAAGACAAAATCTTTTGCATAAATGTGATGACAATTTAGACTTAGCCTTAGCTAGTAATCTATATCAACATGAAAGTTCAATTAACAAGATGATTCAGTCTGGACCAGATCTAATTATATTACATTAGAGTAAATAAGCATCAAATACATACAATGAAAAAAGTTCTAATGAACTATTGCTAATGACCTTTCTTCAAGAAATTTAACTGTAGTTATTGAATGTTAGTATATTTCTGTGTAAGTTACAGTATTTCTCTAGAACACTCTTACAAGATGTGTCTGAATAACAGTCTAATTTTGACAGGAAACAACAACAAGAATATTTCTACATCTGACACCTGTGATTAACTAATCCTATAGGTAGAAATAGTGAAAAATTTTCACTTTATGATCCAGACTTGATTGTAACACTATTGACACTCAACAAAACAACAATGGTACATGATGTAAAATTTAAAACCATTACAATTATCAGACATGAAGAGTGTTACAAAACTTGCCTTTAATGGAGAGTTAGTGGTACCTTTGCTTTGACCTATTTTAGCGGTATCAGTTGCAGGAGTTGAGCTTTTAATGTCACTTCCTGAACGTAAAGTAACCATGGCTTCTTTGGATCAGCATTAAATTTTCCAATTGAACAATAACAAATAATTTTCAACAGAGAAAATTGAAGATTTCTATAGTTAATGAATTATAAACTAAACATTAGTGTATTCCTGTAAAATGAGTCAAAAACCAATAGAAATTATAGATCTCTTGCTGCATTATTTAATAACAAAATATGGTACTGAAGCATTTGTGCTTCAAATATAGAGATATTTGCCTGAAATAACGGTCAAAATGCAGTTTAATACGCTCACAGAAATGAAAAATTCCGTTCCAAAGAATCACTAAAGGAACACAATTAGAAAGGTTTTACAAGAATGACATTCTGGTCATTGACGCTTAATCATGCATTATTTTTAAGTTATTCAACTTGGAAATTTTAGTGTTCCATAGCAGTTCCAATCAGTTGCATGCTTGAGCTGGAGCAGTTGAAGTACGTTTGGGTACTTTGCAAATTATTAGCCAACCTCATGGAGCCTGAACCCAATTGTTGGATGTTTTAGTTAATAACACAAAGGTTATCACCCAAAAATATTAGCGAAACTGGAATAGTGAATACTTATCTATGGTATTTGTAGAGTTTGACGGTTTTGGGAGTTCCGCCGTCCCGATGCGTTTCAGATCATCACTGACCTGAGGGGCCAAGGTTCAAGCAATCGTTTCAGTTTCTTATGTGAAGGGGGCAATTACACACAGCTGCGAAGATCCTTTTACTGGAGTGATGTGCTGATACAATACAGAAGAGTACAATGAACGGGCGGGGCAGGCAACGCCCGGCCCCGCTGTGCGACGCGCACACGCCGCAGCTCGGCGAGGCTGCGCGCGACTGTCTGATTGCCACAGTCTGAATGTCTCTCGCTCTAACATTACAGCGCGTTATATAGGTAGCAGTATCTTCGGCGGGCTTTCCATATTGATACCAGTACAAGAATAACAACACAAGAAATCCCGACAGCTCCGACTCCTACATGGCTCCCCTCCTCGAGGAAGTGGGTCCTCCCACTTCATAACCCATATCAAAAATTACAAAAGGTTCATGATGTTGATGTGGATAATTTACGTTAAATCAATTACGTTAAATGAAGGTAGAGCCGATGGGAATATACATTACGAATGGTCTCATTACTAGTCGAATTTGGATACTATGGATAATCATCATCGCATTTTCTGAAGCAAAGCACACAATACTATAAAAGCATAAACGGCAAAACTAAAATGCACCACATCATAAAATAGTGATGAACAAAGCAAAACAATTTAACAGACAGCAAAATAAAACAAAGCGCGGTATGTATTTATTATTTCTTGACGGACAACATCCATCGAACGACGAAAGATCATGTGACTAACGCAAACACACGACATCACACATAACTTTCGCTGTGATTCATACTTCACTCACTTCATCAGGCTGACATTCCCTTTTCATTCTTCACGCCTATTATTTTAACATTCACCTACCTGCTCACATAATTACGAGGCGCCTCTTCCCCTCTTTTTTTTTCAGTCTTACTGAACTATGTCTAACATGTTTCGTTATGTTAAGAGGTATACTCTTTTGTTTAACATTGTTTACATGATGATGGAGTGACATTTTCACTGAAGAATAAAAGAAGAGAAAAGTTATTATTTCCGAACAGAGAATGAAACTTAATAGAGTCGTGAATGATGTGCATGATGAAGCGAACGCCTACATTTAACAAAAGCGTATCAAAGCATAATAAATGGAAGCTTGATTAATAATGCATAAAAGAATAAAGTTGAACAGCACACAAAATCAAATAAAAGTTTAGAGTCTCACGAGTTGAGAGTCTCACGCAAAATCATTCGTAATATAAATAATTTGTGAACCACTTTCGTATCGCAACATTCTTAAAGAATGAACGCAGATCAAAATAAACACATACAAAACAAAAATAAATCAAATGAATCAAATCAAGGATAACCAAAAGATAAACCAGAAACTTAACAAGTCCCAATGTTATACTTCGAAGGTGTTATCAATAAATAAATAAGTTATTCGAAGGGAATTCTTATTTTCAAATATTTTAAGGAATATTATTACGACAATGTAGGACTGAAGTATTATAGATGTAATTTACGTGACCTTACAATGGTACCCAATGTTATCAATGGTAGCTTGCAATGGTACCTTTAAACCAAGTTGGACCGAAGTTGTTGTTGGTCGAGCCTTATCTAAGTTGAACCTTAAATAGAAAGTTTGTTAAGTTGTTTTCCACCTGAACACCCAGTCTTTGCTGGTTCGGTGTCCACTCTGTTTCCGCTGTTTGTCATAAACACGACGGCTTAGCGCATCCTGTTTACATCGTTGGGCTCCTTGCGGGTTTCTCCACGAACGATCTAATTTTAAACTGTTGTTCTATCTGTTGTGACAAGACTCTCTCTATCGTCAGGTTTTCCAACGTGGGGAAACACCAGAGCATGTCCGCTCTGCATATCTTCACAACTTTCCAATACAATAAAAATGCAATATCACGAATGCATCAAAATAAATCATATAACCCATATAAAAATCGCATTTACCGTAATCCCTAAATCGCACAAATAAATGGATCGAATCGAATTATACATGCATAAATACCATTATACAGAACACCATCCCTTTCATTTACGAAGATTGCTCCTGCAATCTTAAGACGCACGCGTTACCATACACGTGAAAAAAAAATAAGAAAAATATCGGGAAAAGACAAGTACAATTGAAAAACCCTGTACCTGTTACTCAACATGAAAAACACCTCAAAACATCTCATAACCTCACAAACAACAATATGCGCGTCGAAAAGAAACACGAACAATATGCACGTCGAAAAAACACAACCTGAAAAAAAAATGTAAAACGACACGTCAAAAATTTGTCCGTCGAAAATTAACACAACGGAAATATCTGCACATGTTAAAAACATGACACCACTACAATTTCGAATAAAACATTACAAAGAAACCCTTTTAAAACCAGAAATAAAATACAGAATTCAGTACAGAATTCGCAACGTAACCGGGAATTAACAGTAACACCGCAGTTACCGTAACATAAAGTAACGTAACGCTCGCGAGCTTCACAGCTCTATTGTTGGCTCACTATCGCCGGAAACCGCAAGCAAAACTGATATCTGCCAGGCAGACAACTCTACACAGCGCAAGTGCAGTTACACTGAGAAAAAAAATATGTGACAGTATACAACTATACTGTAAAACACTGTACAAAACTGTTCAATGCAGAATAAAAAAATTAAATTTTGAATCACTTCGCTTCTATCTTCACGAAAACGAACTTCTTTATCATAAATACTGATCGTGAATGATAACTATGAACTCACGTAAAAAAATCGAGCTTCGTTGCCCAGAAAAATCACGCAAAAACTCAAGAAAAATTCGCTCACCAACCGTGAACGAAAATACACACAAAAATTAAACTTTGGATTCTTTTAAAAAAATTCTTTTAACTCATCGTCAGAAAAAACAAGGGCTTCCACAAGGTCATTCGATAAGACTCTACCGAATCCCGCTGCTGAACGTACTCTCCTACATTCAAATTAAATATCTCGCAGCGACCTCAGCCGTTTTCTCACAATAATAGGTCACTTACGACGAGAAAAAAAAATAAATGTTTGTCACCGTTGAAAAAACACAATAACACGAACAGCCACTGGAAGAGGAAACGCAATTCCAGAAAACACATGTGGTTTTCTTCCGCCCGAGACTTCCTTCAGTCAGCTTCCGATGTCGTACTTTTCTTGCCGCGAGATAACTAATGATCACGCGTTCTTGATGCTTCTGTTGCCCAGTCGTCGAAAAGGTCCGCAACTTCTGCACCTGATTTGTTGGTTGCATTTGAGTGCGTCGAAGATAAATTCAGGAGAAAGTACGAGTTCTTCGATGAGAAAAAAAAATTCCTTCGTCACGGAGCCGCCATCACGCATGATTCTCTTCTAGCTGCGTCACGGAACAGCTTCCGTGGTCTCCATCTTCTCCGGGGTGCTGATGAACACTTGATTAGCACTCCACTTCACTCTCCCCTTCACTGATTATCACGGCGACGTTCCTTCTGACGATCACTCTAACGACGTGTCTGTTAGCGATGTCTCTGTCGGTGACGTCCCTTAAATGGGTCCCAGTTCGGCGCCAATGTAAGGTTTGACGGTTTTGGGAGTTCCGCCGTCCCGATGCGTTTCAGATCATCACTGACCTGAGGGGCCAAGGTTCAAGCAATCGTTTCAGTTTCTTATGTGAAGGGGGCAATTACACACAGCTGCGAAGATCCTTTTACTGGAGTGATGTGCTGATACAATACAGAAGAGTACAATGAACGGGCGGGGCAGGCAACGCCCGGCCCCGCTGTGCGACGCGCACACGCCGCAGCTCGGCGAGGCTGCGCGCGACTGTCTGATTGCCACAGTCTGAATGTCTCTCGCTCTAACATTACAGCGCGTTATATAGGTAGCAGTATCTTCGGCGGGCTTTCCATATTGATACCAGTACAAGAATAACAACACAAGAAATCCCGACAGCTCCGACTCCTACATATTCACTCCTACGGTTTTGCTAACCTTCTACGGTGGCCGCCAAATTGAAACTGATGTCAACTGCATATTGATTTCAGTTTTCACTACCCCAGTCCTACTAACATTTTTGGGTGATAACCTTTATTGTGTTATTAACTATAACATCCTAGAAGTGGGTTCAGGCTCCCCAGGGTTGGCTAATATATTACAGAGTACCCAAGAGTACTCTAACGGCTCAAGCGCACAACGCGACTGCTATGGAAGATGAAAATTCAAAACTTGAATAACTCAAAAATAACAAGTTAGCAAGCAGAATGTCATTCTTGTAAAACATTTTTAAATGTGTTCCTATAGTAATTCTTTGGAATAGAATTTTTAATTTCCGTGAGCACATTAAACTGCATATTGAGCTAAATAACAATTTGGTAAATGTGAAGCGTTTGCAAGTAATCAATTTTTAGTTTTTGGTGCCTAAACATAGTTAATTAGATCGAAATGAACCAAGTTTTTTGCTATGCACTTTCCGTTGAAAATCAGGATTTTAGGATTTTATAGCGGTATGTTAATTTCGTCAATGTTCGGCGTGATGCAATCAAAGGAAATGAAAATTTTATTCCCAAGAATCACTAAAGGAACCCATTTAATAACGATTTACATGAATGACATTCTGCTCTCTGATGCGCTATTTTTTAATTATTCGACTTTGAAATTGGCTTCCGCGTGCCAAAGGAAGCAAGCGCGCCATCCAGAATTTCATTAATAACGGAAGTTAACCCCCAATTACAAACGTAAAGAGGTTGGGTCGTGATTGGTAGCCACAGTCCTTTTAGTGAAAATTATAAATAAAGATTGAAAGCAACCCATAAAGGTCATGAACAATTGTGTTTACATCTGCTCCATGATGCCGGCGGCCGTACCAAGTGGCGCCATCTGTGAGCTGACTGTAAAGGTGATGGTATCACGTGGCGCTATCTGTGAGCTGACTGTAAAGGTGACGGTATCACGTGGCGCCATCTGTGAGCTGACTGTAAAGGTGACGGTATCACGTGGCGCCATCTGTGAGCTGACTGTAAAGATGACACCGTAATAATGACGGCTAAACAAAAACGTCAAAAGCACGAAATAGGAAAAATTGTATGTTACCTTTTTAGTGTTATTAACTGATAACAATATTTCTTATTATTTTATTAACAATTTCTATCATTCTTTTATTTCTACGAAGTTCTGGCAAAAACTTTTAACACCTCGTGATCCAAACTTTTGCTTTCCTGACCCAACCTGTTCGTACTTTGTGTTCCACATTTTGCGCGGGAAAGCGATTTTACGTAACTTCAAAGCTCAATAATTTAAAAATAACGCATCAGAGAGCAGAATGTCATTCGTGTAAAACGTTAATAAATGGGTTCCTTTAGTGATTCTTTGGAATAAAATTCCCATTTCCTTTGATTGCATCACGCCGAACATTGACCGTTAATTTTTGTCTTTGATGACAAATGCAATCAAATAAACAGCTAATTATCAATTTTCAAATTTTTGTTGCTTGAATCATAGTAAAAACATCAAAATAAACTAATTTTCTTCTATACACCTTTTGTGGCAAATGAGTATCTTACAAGTTAGAGCGGTAGGTTTTACTTGTTGCGCAGATGAGCTGTTATAGTACGTTTAAGTAATTTGTAATTTATCATTTGCCGGCCCCACAGAGCCTGAACCCACTTTAAGGATCTTTTAGTTGACAACACAATAGAAATTATCATCCAAAAATAAAGATTTATAGTGGCATGTCAACTTTCGTCTTAGATGGCAGGAATGCGCTCAAGCATTCGAGCACGTTGGAAGGGAGCGTCCATTGCAGTGTTGTCATTCGCCGCGCTCAATGAATTACTTACCGCTTACACTAGAATTGCGGCAAGTCATTTACCGCTATAACTTGTAAAATACTCATTTCCAACAGAAAGTGCATAGAAGAAAACTTTTTTGTTTTGATTTAATTAAGGGAACCATTTTGATGAACTGGTCAACTTTGGTTCTATTGGACGTACGTCTATGAAAATTTGCAGACTACTAGATCTCCACATTTGTAACAACTTATCTTAAACAAAAATTTTTCATAAGGCCATAGAAAATTTTTTATTTGAAAAAAAAAAAAAATTATATATATACATATATTATTCATTACATCTTCGAAATTTACAAAGCTAGAGCAATGCGGTTTGTTGCATTTGAAAGTCAAATGTGCGCTCTATCCATAATACGGGGGGAATTTTTGATTTATTTCATTCCGAATTTATATGAATTTTTTTGTCAGAGTCTCAATGCAAAAGTTATAATTTTAGGGTAAAAAAGTCTACGGAAATCTTTCCAGAAAAAATTTTGGAAATCCCCCCGTAATATAGATAGAGCACATATGTCACTTTCAAATGCAACAAACTGCATTGCTCTAGCTTTGTAAACTTCGAAGATGTAAAGACAAACGTCTTGATAAGTTACTTTTTTAATAAAACCTATTTTTAAGAAACAAAATGCTTCTCCTCCTACATTTTTTGAGCTACAGTGATGATTTTGGTATCATTGGATGCAGAAAAACAAGGGCTTTAAAATGTTTTGAGAAGTTTTTCAAAATTCATTCTTGTTTCAAAGTTATGACATCATAAATTTGAATTTTCTTGAGAATATTTTGATTTTTTTTCTTTTTAATTTTTTAAATTTTTATATTGGAAATTTGAGGAAAAGCATTCAAGTTTTTGGAATGTCCACGTTATTCTGCATCCAATGATACCAAAATCATTACTGTAGCTCAAAAACTATCAGAGAAAAAGCATTTAGAACCCCCCCCCCAAATGTCGTTTTCTATGATTTCCCATTTTCTTTTCAAGAAAATCGCATTTTGTCATGAATGATAAATGATTCTAAATTGTATTTCCTATCAGTATACCAAATTTCATTGCTCTAAATTCAATAATAAAAAAAATATTCAGATGGGGATGCTCACCTTGAGAAATATGAATGATGAAATATATATAAAAAAAACAAAATGAAATTGAAAATATGGGTTTTTTTTAATGTCCACATTATTCTGCATCCAATGATACCAAAATCATCACTGTAGCTCAAAAACTGTAGGAGGAGAAGCATTTAGAAAACCCCCCAGAAATGTCGTTTTCTATGATTTCCCATTTTCTTTTCAAGAAAATCGCATTTTGTCATGAATGATGAATGATTCTAAATTGCATTTCCTATCAGTATACCAAATTTCATTGCTCTAGGTTCAAAAATGAAAAAAAAGGTCCGAAAGGGGGATGCTCTCTCTCTCCCTCCGGGGGGGACGCTAGCTCTGGGATACGTTTCTGATATTTTTACAGACATTCGGGGACATATCTCAAACTCATTTAAAGCAATAAAAAAAAAATTGACTTTTGGACTGCAGATGCCCCAAATGCCGTCCAATGGTTCCCTTAACTATGCTTAGGCACCAAAAAGTGGAAAATTGATCCCTGGCAAACATTTCACATTTACCAACAATTCTTTTGCTGCCATTGATAAAATGATAAAATTAATTTATTTCTACTTCTTCCCACAATGTTATAGCAACTTTCAATATGAACTAAATAATTACAGAATAAAAAGCCTATGAATCATATCAGAGAGTTAATGATATTCTTATCTATTATCTGTACCTGAGGATGGGTTTAACATTAAATTGTCTTTCTTTTGTCTTACAAGCCAGCACTTGGCCGTTATAGTTGCAGGGTAAAAAATGGCTAAAATAACTAATAACATTTTTTCAAGTCATCAGTGCTTACCCCAGCCTAAAATTTAAGAATATTCTGCACATAACTTACAGAAACAAATCTTACTGACTCCCGAGTGTTTTTTTGTATCTCAGAATCACCTCTACCCCTCTATTACACCCTCTAGCACTTCCTTAAGTTGTTCTCTCAAAACCCAGACATTCAGCACCAAGTTGCGCAGAGACCATGGTGTACCTGGCGGTGACCTTGCTGGGGTAGCTAGGTCTTGCATAATTAATAAACCAGGAAAGTTTCAACTTTGACCTTGGTCAACTTAACCCCTAAAATGAGACGGTGGCCAGTGTTTGCCAAACGCTCTAAAAATTAAAAACTGCAGTATTTCGGTAGCACCACCAGTATTTTCATACATTCGCAAGAACACAACCACCGCATACAGCTAAAGCAGGGTGCGATTACTCAGATTGTCAAAACGCAAATTGCGTCTACGTGACAACGCCAACCCCATGGTTACTTATTTAGTTACTTAGTTGGTCTTTAGACTCCTCACCAATTAAAGGTATTAGTGCCTGATATTTGAGCTTCTAGGATGTGGGGCTTTTCAAATTTCATTGGCAAGCTGGCTATCATTGAGCATGGTGAGCAGCAGCTTTGAATCAAACTTGTCACTAAGGAGCGTTTCTAAGTTGAAGGCTACATCATTATTATTAGCCCATTCTTTAAGTGACATTCTTTGGTCATCATACATAGGACAATCTATTAGGACATGGCTTATGCTGATCTGACATCTACACTGTTGGCACTGGGGATGTGAAAGTTTCAAGAAAAGATGCTTATGCGTCAGCTGAGTGGTGAGTAACCGAAGTCTTGAAAGGATTATTTGATGTCTTCTGGGTAGTGTAGTACTTACTGTTGGTTTCAATGTAGGTTTTATGCCATGATAGTCTGTTGAGTTTAGGTCCCACTCTTGTTGCCATTTGTAATTGAAGTGTTTCTTGATAATAGGTTTAAGGTCTGGGTGAGCTAAGAAATTGGAGCTAACCGTCTTAAGTTTACATGCTGCTTTGGCCAGCTCATCTGCTTTTTCATTTACTGGTATGCCTACATGACTTGGTACCCATTCTATTATTAGCTTACTGGGTGGTAATTTATGCAATAGCTTCTTTATTTCATATGTTAGGTAGTGTTTAGAGGGTAATAGCTGATTCAAGGCCTGGATAGAACTGTAGGAGTTGGTGAACAGAATAAATCCTCCTTGTTTGTCTTCTATGACTCTGATAGCATAAAAAATTGCAGTAAGTTCAGCTGTGAAGATTGAAGCGCCATTCGATAACCTTGCCAAGATGCTGTCATTTTCAGAAAATATGCCAATTCCCACTTTATTGTCTAGAATTGAGCCATCTGTGTAGACTTCTCTTCTATTGGGGTAGGACTCCTGCAGGAGCCAAAATAGGAGTGTCCAATGGCTATGGGACAACGTGTCCTTTTGTTGCAGTTTAAGGCTGTTTTGGCAGCGTATCTCAGACTTGTCATATTTGTCTTTTGTTGCTATGCATGATAGGTTCTTTGTTTCTATGTTAAGTTCTTTTAGTAGATGGTATATACGTCCAGAAATAGGAAGTGGGTCAGGACTATTTTCTATTACAAAAAAAGGATAATAATCGTGTATAAGAGTTCTCACCGGGTGTTCTGGAATGCTTAGTAATCTTACAGCATATTGGCACAGTTGACTTTTTTGAGAGTACTTGAGAGGCATTAGGTTTGCCTCTACTTCAAGATTGCTGACTCTGGTACATCTTAGAGCCCCCAGCATCATCCTGGCAGCTGCATACTGCAACCTATCAAGCAGCTTGAGATGTGTTCCACAAGCTGTGTCTAATAAGAGGCTGGCATACTCTAGCTTTGGCAAAATAAGTGCGGTATATATTTTCTTTAGAATTGCGTACATTGCTGACCATCTAGTGTTTGCAAGCATACGAAGAAGTCTGATGTCTTTTTGACATTTGTTTGCTGCTTCTTTTATGTGTGGACCCCACCTCATTTGCACATCCAGTGTGACTCCCAGGAATTTAAGTTTCTTTACTTGTTCAATTTTTGAGCTTATATATCTTAAAGGGTGAGTGGGTTTGATACGTTTTCTGGTGAAGATCATGTATTTTGTTTTTTCTGCCGATATTTGGAATCCCCAGCGTTGTGACCAGCCAAGTATAATATCTAATGCCTCCTGCATATCATATGCCTGGTGTATATCAGTATGTTCAACCCAAAGTGCCCCATCATCTGCATATAGGGATGTTTGTATTTGTGGGTTCAGATCTTGAAAGATGTCGTTAATCATAATATTGAACAGGGTAGGACTAATTACTGATCCCTGAGGTACTCCTGCCTCTAACTTGACTGGCTCGGATAGCGTAGAGTTGACTGAGACTTTGATGATACGATTGCTGATGAACGATTTTACTATTTCAGGTAGGTTCCCTTCAAGTCCCAGTAATTCAAGTTTTTTGGTGAACCCATGATGCCATACAGAGTCAAATGCTTGGTTAATATCTATAAAAATGGCAATGCAGAAATCCCGAGTGATGAGTGATTTCCGTACGGAGTTTTCTAGTCGGAAGAGTGCATCCAATGTTGAATGCCCTGCTCTGAATCCACTTTGTGTTTTACTGATGTGTTTTTTGTTTTCAAGGTATGCAAGAAGTCTCCAGTTGACAATTTTTTCAAAGACTTTGCATAATACATTGGTGAGAGCAACAAGCCTATAAGACTTTGGTTCTGTAGGTGTTTTTCCAGGCTTCAGCATGGGGCATATGATAGCTTCTTTCCATTGATTTGGTATTGTGGATGTCCAGATTTTATTATAAAAGTTTAGTATGATTGTCTTCTGGGTGTTATTCATGTTTTTAATGAAATCCAGCAAAATCATGTCTGGACCAGAGAGGGCGATTGTAGTACTGAGAAGTTAAGCTTTCAAAGGAGATGTTGGTAGCTTTGCAGATTTGCCTGTGATCATTAAATATTGGGTCATTAGATTCATTTTTACTATTCTGAGCATATTGCTGAACTTAAGTGTCAGCAATTTCTTTGGTACATGTAATGATTTGATCATGAGAATCTTTAAAAATTATTTGACCTTTATTTCTACTTCCTTTCATAGCTCTGATCTTCTGCCATACAACATTAGTGGGACTTTTATCATTTAGGCCCATTACAAACACTCTCCAGTAATTTGTTTTTTCCTCCAGCACCGTTTTTCTAAAAACTGCTTGGGCCCTTTTGAAGGCTATCCACTTTTCTATATTTCCTCTATGGTTTTAATACCTGTTTTATTCCTTGTGGTAATTTTTGTGGGCCACTTTACATTTCTCGTTCCACCAGCAGTTGCTTTTTCTTTGTGTAGTACCGCTGGAGCTCATTTTGACTGTCTCTTTTGTAGCGTTTATTATTGCTTCAGTAATGATACTGCAGGCTTCTTCAACTGTTTTATCAGACCAGTCAGGATATTTTAGCGCTGCTTCAAATTTTGGCCAATTTGCAGATTTTAGTAACCATCGCTTAGGAACCTCTACTCTAGGGACTTCAATGTTTGTTTCAATCCATATTGGAAAATGGTCACGTAGTGGCAGTATCTGGGTGAGTTTTCCATGTTAGTATGGGATACAGATCCTCTGAAACAATTGTCAAGTCTATATGTGTGTATGTTCCTGTTGAAGATAAGAAAGTTGGGGAGGAATTGTTGAGTAACACAAGGTGATTGTCCGTTATCCAAGTTTCAATCGCTTGTCCCCTTTTATCAGTGAAATCTGAGCCCCATGAATAGCTATGTGCATTTGAGTCTATAAGAATGATGCAGGAATAGTGATGCAAAAAAAAAACGGTTTTATTTGATTGCATTTTTTTTTGCAAAAAAAATGTGTTTCAGAACTTACATTGATGGAGTCAAAATTCAGAGCTTACTATCTCTACTATGTCATTTTATTTTTATGTGACCAAAAAAATCAGACTTTGCAGAGATAATAAGCTCTGAATTTTGACTCCATCAATAAAAGTTCTGTGGCTCCTGCTGTACCTCTTAGATTCCTCTAGGTAATTGTGGGTTATCTGCCATCACTTTTACTGTATGGTTTCTTCTTTATGTTTTCATTACAAAAACATGACTAAAAACCATAGATATTAATATATTTTAGGTAACCAAAATAATATGCTTTTTTTTTAAAATATGTTTTTTTACAAAAATCTCTGACTATTAACAATGAATATTAAGATATTTTCTGGTACCAATTATAACCATGCTGTTTTTTTTTAAAAAGAATCATGACTAAAAAATAATATATTTTATGTGACCTAAAAAGCCCCATGCAGTTTTAAAAAAAAATATGTTTTTTACTAAAAAATCATGACTGAAAAAAACATGAATAATATATTTATGAAACCAAAAAAATGTTTTTTACTAAAAAATCAGGTAAATGTAAAGGACTTGACCATAATTGATATTCGAATTTTCGTTGCCTTAATAATGTTAATCACATGGAAATAAACAAGTTTTCTTCAATGCACTTTCCGGCGGAAATGAGTATTTTAAAAGTTATGGCGTTAAATGAGTTACCGGAACTCCATTGTGCATCACCCTATTACAAACGTAAAGAGGTTGGGTCGTGAGGGGTAGCCACAGTTCTTTTAGTTTTATAATTTTCACTAAAAGAACTGTTGCTACCCCTCACGACCCAACCTCTTTACGTTTGTAATAGGGGGTTTGCTCTTCGTCGGCTTGGTTGGCGCGCGGGAACGCCTGTTTACTTTCACGTCGGACCGCGCGGTATATTTTTCCCCGCCTCAAACACTGGAGTTACGGTAACTCATTTAATGTCATAACTTTTAAAATACTTATTTCCGCCGGAAAGTGCATTGAAGAAAACTTGTTTATTTCCATGTGATTAACATTATTAAGGCATCGAAAATTCGAATATCAATTATGGTCAAGTCCTTTACATTTACCAAAAATCATGACTAAAAAAACATGAATATATTTATGAGATCTAAAAAACCCCATGCTGTTTTTTAAAAAATGTTTTTTACAAACAATGATGTATAAGAAAACCTGGATATGAATATGTTTTATTCAACCAAAAACCATGCTGTTTTATATTATGTATTTTTCATAAAAAATTGTCTTAAAATCATGAATATTAATATTTTATGTTACAAAAAAAATCATTGTTTTTTTTTAAAACATGTTTTTTTCTTAAAAAGTTATTACTATTCATTTTCTGGTCACGACTTCTTTGCAAAAAAAACACCCCGCAGGGATATACAATTATTGTATCTATGGAAACTAGTGCTCCCAGGGGGACAATGTGAGGGCCCAAGCTGAGAGTTAGGTAGGCCTCATTTTTGTTGAAATAAAATGTTTTTGTTATGTTGAGGACCACCTTTTTTTGGTTCACTGCTGTCTGTTTTTCAGCACCTACTACTGTCTTCTTCAACTTTGATCTTGTTTCATAATCTTCCTTCCTCTCTTTGGATTGCATTTGTTGCTGGGTAGGGAGGCTAAAACTACTGACTAATCTAATCTGTAAAAAACATGGATATTAATATATTTTATATGACAAAAAAAAACATGCTTTTTGAAAAAAAACTTTTTTACAAATATATGAGTGTTATTAAATTTTATCTGACCAAAAAAAAACATGACAAATTAAAAACCATGTTTTTTTTCACAAAAAGTCATCAATATGCATGTTTTTAGTCATGATTTTTTTGGTAAAGAAAACATGATTTAAAAAAAAAACAGCATGGTTTTTTTGGCACATAAATTATACTAATATCCACATTTTTTAACCATTATTTTTCTGTAAAAAAGATGTTTTTCAAAAAAACAGCATGGTTGTTTATGGTAAAATAAAGTATATTAATATCCGTGTTTTTCAGTCATGACTTTTTTGTAACAAAAACATTCAAAAAACAGCATGGATTTTTTGGTCACATAAGATATATTAATATCCATTAGAACCAAACCAGGTCTTAGAATAAAATATCCACAAAGAATCTATTCACTCTATAAAACCTTTCGGAGACTAGCTCCATCCTCAGTAAGTCATTCAGTCAAATGTTTTTCAAAGGAACAGTGAAAATTCGTTGTCCATTTCACCAAATTTTTACTGAATGACTGAGGATGGAGCTTCAAAGCTTGTGTGGAATTTACCGTTGGCTCCAGTTTAGATTTGATTGTATGGTATTGGCTAATGTTCGAGTCCCATGCATCTTGCCATTTTTGTCTGAAATGTTGCCTGACATGAGGTATGAGATCAAGGTGTGGAAGATGGGGTGAACAGATTGTTTCCAGGTTACATGCTGCTTTTGCCAGTTGATCTGCTTTTTCATTTCCCATGATACCCATGTGGCTGGGAACCCACTCAATGATTAATTTCATTGGGGGTAGACCTTCATACCTCCTCTTGATTTTAGGTATCAGGTAGTGGTTGGAGGGAAGTATTTGGTTGAGGGCCTGAATAGCACTGTATGAGTCAGTGAACAAGACAAAATTTCCTGGTATCTTTTCAATGTATTTTATGGCATATAAAATAGCCGTGAGTTCTGCTGTGAAAATGGAGGCCCTATCTGGAAGTCTTGCCATGATATTGGATTCACTCGACCAAATGCCAACTCCAACTCTGTGGTCGTGTTTAGAGCCATCTGTATATATTTCCTGTCGTGTAGTATACTGTGCTTGAGTATGTTTAAATAGAGCTTTCCACTGATTTTCGCCTAGTGCATCCTTTGGGTATGTTTTTAGATGGGAAAAGCATTTCATATCAAAAGTTTCATATTTGTCAGAGGCCTGGGTAGGTCCAATGCAGTTTGATTTAATGCCCAATTCTTCTAGCAAGTGGAATATCCGGCCTGTTACTGGAAGAGGGTTTGGGTTATGTTCAAAGACATGGAAGGGGTAATAATCTTGGATTAGCAATGCAACTGGGTGACCAGGGACACTAAGTGCTCTGAGAGCATACTGACACAGCTGTTTTTTCCTTAAGTACATCAGTGGCATCAAGTTTGCCTCTATTTCTAGATGAGTTACCTTGGTACATCGCATTGCACCAAGAATAAAGCGCAGTGCTGCATATTGGATTCTGTCTAAAGACAGCAAATGAGATTTACAAGCAGTGTCAAAGAGAAAACATCCATATGATAACTTTGGCAAAATTATGGAAGTGTAGATTTTCATTAATATGTCAAAATTGGCTGACCATTTCATATTTGAGAGGATGCGAAGAAGTCTTAGGTCTTTATGACATTTCTGGGTTACTTCTTTTATGTGTGGACCCCACCGAAGTTGGGCATCAAGAAGTAGACCAAGAAATTTATACTTGGTGACAAATTCCAAGTTTACATTCTGATATTTCAAGTGGAAAGGGGGCTTAGTTTTTTTGTGAGTGAAAATCATACATTTGGTTTTCTCTGGAGAGATTTGAAACCCCCAGGTTTGGGACCAAACAAGAATAGCATCTAAGGCATCTTGCAGCATGCAAAGTGCTTCAGTCAAGTTAGAGCAAGTAACCCAAACAGCACCATCATCAGCATAGAGGGATGTCTGTAGTAGAGGGTTACAGTCTTGGAAAATATCATTTATCATGATGTTGAACAATGTTGGGCTAATCACCGACCCCTGTGGAACACCCGACCTTAGGAAGCACTGCTTGGATAGGGTGTCATTGATTCTGACTCTTATTCTTCGCTCCTTGATGAAAGACATTATGGTTTGAGGTAGGTTACCTTCAAGTCCTAAAATCTGTAGCTTTTGCAATAGACCATAATGCCAAACAGTGTCGAAGGCCTGTTTTATATCAACAAATATTACAACACAAAAGTCCTGCAGGGTTATTGCTCTCCGAATGGAGTTTTCAATACGCGTGAGTCCATCCAGAGTGCAACGCCCCGCTCTGAATCCACTCTGATTCTCGTTCAAGCATTTGTTTTGTTCTATATATTTTAGAAGTCTCCAGTTTATTATTTTCTCATAAAGCTTGCACAGTACATTTGTGAGTGCTACTGGTCGGTATGCTCTTGGGTCTGTTGGCACTTTTCCTGGTTTAAGGATCGGACATATTATGGCCTCCTTCCACTGCTCTGGGATTTCTGAGACCCAAACTCTATTAAAGTAATTTAGTATGTATTTTGTCTGGTCTTCATTCATATGTTTAATGAATTCTAGAGATATTGTATCTGGTCCGGGTGCTTTAGTTTTAGAGCTGATTATTGCTCTTTTGAGCTCTACCATAGTGAGAGGACGATTGTAATCATGCTCTGTATCAAATGAAAATGAGATGGGAATTTGTTCACAGATGTTTCTATGTTCATCAAATATTGGATCATGAGACTCTAAGTTGCTATTCGAGGCATATTGGTCCACCAATATGTCAGAAATTTCCTTTAGGCAAGTAATTATTTTGTTGCTTGAGTTTTTGAGCACAATTTGTCCCCGGCTTTGTTTTCCCTTTATGGCTTTAATTTTGTGCCAAAGCTCCGCTGGAGAAGAGGTACTGAGGCCTGACACAAATGCCTTCCAGCTGTTGGCTTTAGCCTCTTGTACTGTTTTTCGGAAAATTGCTCTTGCTTTTTTGAATGCAATCCATTTCTCAATGTTCCCTTGGTGATTTTTGTAATGGTTGTATGCCTTATGATATTTCCTATGGGCTATCTTGCAATCTTCAGTCCACCAGCAATTAGTCCTTTGTAGTGGTGAACGGCTTTGACTAGCCCTGATGTTACCTTCAGTTGCTGTCAGTATAGCTTTGGCTAAGGATTGATAAGCATCAGATATTGACCTATCTGAGCAGTTCGTAAACACTAGAGCTTTTTCGAATTTCGGCCAATCTGCACTGCGCAGGTGCCATTTTCTTGGTAGTTGTGCCGTGGGAAATGCTAAAGTGGATTCAATTATCAGTGGAAACTGATCACTTGTAAAAGTATCGCTACAAGTGTTCCATGTAAACTTAGAATGCAGGTCCTCAGTGACTATTGTTAGATCTATATGAGTATAAGTACCTCGGGAGGACAAGAAGGTTGGGGCAGTGTTATTCAGTAATAATAAATTGTTCTCTGTCATCCAGTTCTCTATTATTTTACCTCTTGTATCACTGAAGTCAGATCCCCAGCTATAGCTGTGAGCATTTGAGTCCATCATAATAATGCTGGATCCTGTAATCTGATTGCTGATGTCCTGTAACTTCTGCATTAACCCATTACTTTCCAAATGGGGAGGCAAATACATATTTATTATATTGATAGGCTTTTTGTTGATAAATATTTTGCAGAGCACGAGTTCTAATGGTGTAGTCAATTGTGTTGTTATGTTTGGTATACTGGAGTGAATAAAGGTAATCACCCCACCTCCTCTACCTTCCCTTCTTTCATGTCGGAAAGGACTGCAGTAATTCTTCAATTTTATGTTGTGGCCTCCTTGTAACAATGATTCTTGAATACATATGATTCCTGGATGATGTTCATCAATAAGCAAGTGAAGGTATGGTAGTTTTGCAAAGTAGCCTCTAAGATTCCACTGTAGGATTGTTAAATTCATGCTTGACTGATGAGGGAGGTGACATTTAATTTTGTGAGTAACTCGGAAATTAGTTCTCCAGCTTCTAGTAGGCTTCCTATTTCTGTCAGACTTTCTATTTTTTCAGTTATAGTGTTAGCTAGTAAGATTTTGATAATAGCAGGAAGAAGTTTGATAATTAGATTTTTAAAGTAGCCCATCATTTGTTTTTCCTGGGAGATCTTTGGCAATTGCCCTGTTCCATTTGAGTTGTCCGCACCTCTTTTTTGAGGTTGTCTTTCTATCATGATGCTGTGTTCCAGAGGATTTGCAGGGGCTACATCAGTCTCAGACAATGTACTCTGGCCCAACGTTGGGTACTGACTCCTTGTAGTGGTTTGTGTTGGCATGGATTGATTCCTGTAGCTTTGGCTGTTTACCACCTGATTATATTTCTTATTTGCTGTTGTCTTCTGAGAGTTGGTTCTGTTGACAAGTGGGTGCAAACTATGTGACTGGCTTATTGCTGCATATGTATCCTGAGAGAAATTTTGTTGTTGTGGCAGAGTCAGAGCAGGGAATGTGTGCTGTGATTCAAGGTCAATAAACTCTTCAGAGTTTATCTCTGATTGAGTTTTCTGCCGTTGAGAGTAGATGGCTCGTGCTTCATTGAAAGAAATATTTTCGCTGGCCTTGATTTTGCAAATTTCGTGTTCTTGAATATATTTTGGACAGTCTTTGGAGTTAGCAGAATGATTCCCTCTGCAATTAGGACAGTGGTAGTTCTCTGATTTGCAGGTTGCTTCGTCATGTTCTGCTGATGAACAGTTTCTACAAATTTTTTTGTTCCGGCAGATGGAAGCAGTATGCCCCCACCTCCAACATTTTGTGCATCGGATTGGGTTTGGATAGAAAGGATCTACCTTGTAATTACAATATCCTGCCTTGATCTCCTTGGGGCATTCTGTTCCTAGAAAAGTCAAAACAAACATAGGAGAGTCAGCTCGTTTTGGGTCCATGTACATTTTCCTAATACCTACTATTCCTGATGGGGCAAGGTGCAGCAGCAGTTCATCCAGGGACTCCCCGAGAAATTCAGGTGCATAGATCTTGCCACATACAGTAGAGGCTCCCCAGGCTATTTGAGTAGTTACAGTTATTTTGTCCAAAGATTTGGCAGCAAGTAGTATTTTTGTTTGTTCAAAGGTTTTCACTTTTATAATTAAGCTTCCTGTTTTTTTATATTCCACTTTTTCCACTGGGCCACAGATTTGATTAATGAGGGTCTGTACTCTGAAGGGACTCAGTTTGGTTAATTTGATCTGTTCATCACTGGCAGAGATTATGACATGTCGGGATGAATCAGGTATTTTATCTATATTTTCAGGCAGGTTCAAATCAATTTTAGCCGATCTGGGTTGTGAGAAAGTTGCACGATTGTTTTTGTATTGCTCTTGGTTGTTAGGAATGGTATCTATGGTTGTATTTGGAGACCTATCCCTAGATATCACTCCAGATGGGTTGCTTTCAAAGGACAAGTCAGTAGTACAAAATTCCAAGTTGTTGCATGAGTTTCTTTTCTTTTTAACATAAGCTTCTTTTCCAACAGTCTCCGGGCTTTGGTCAAGCGTTCGTTTTTGTGGATTATTAGGCTTTTCGGTTTCATTTGCAACTGCAAATATTGCATTGCTGTCAAGACTATGCATTTCTGATACAGTTGGTTGAGTTAGGGCAGAACTTTTGGGGGTTGAACTCCTTGCTTTAGGTTGAATTTTTTTGGAAGATTTGATATTTCCATTTTTCCCTGGCACAGGTTGAGAGTATGAGTGCACTCCTTTTTTACCCTTGGTGTTGCTATTCCCAGGGCCTCCAGGGGGGTTTTCTTTAGAGGCCATTGGGTAGGTCAATCTTTCAAGGACTTTCAGCAGTTTATTTTTGATAGGATCCAAAGTTACCAACGTAAAATAGGCAAAGAAGGAATTTCAAATATTGGGGTTTTTAGGCTCACTTGGGAAAATTATCTGAGGGCTGAAACAAAAACAATATAAGTTGGTAAATGCCGAGGGCCCAAGGCCCCAGCGGTTTCAACGCCGGTAATATTACCTTAAAGATTGAGATGATAATTATTTTAACTTAATTTCAAGTTACAAAACTACTGGTACTTGCCACAAAACGATAGAGTTCTTTTAGCCACCACGTCCTTCCAGCTCTCTTCTCAAAGTTTCCAGGATGGAGCTGGTCTCCGAAAGGCAGGCCTTCCACGCTCGTCAATCTTTGTACCCTAAGCTGGCATGTATTTTACCCTAAATGCTCCTTGATTACCCTAGAAAATATAAACAAGGGCAATATAGTAATTACCGTAGAGTCTTTAATAATGCTATTAGGTTTACCCTTAATTTCGTCACATTGACAGCTTTTTAAAAGTTTCTGGGGATTCATTAACTAATAAATGAATGATTTGAACACCTTTATTATGAAAATGTATATAAAATAACGTCTTTCCATTAAAATTCCAAAAGATATATCCAAATGCGGATCGATAAACAACTCAAACACACAAGCACTGTGTGGCGTTGAAGAATTAGCCGCCGCAGCTCCCAAGAATCGGGATCTGGCTGCTGGCTGTCGACTGGCCGACTGGCTGTCGCAGCCTTTCCTGGCTGCCGCCACTGACTGGCGGCGCGTGAGTCGAGCCAGTATTGGAATGGACATGGTTGTGTTGTTTGACCGTTGGGTGGTTTGAACCGGAAGTAATGGTTCTTGACGGCCAAAATCAACCACAACTCTCGACAAGGTATCTGAGAAACTATAAGAGGGATAATGATGACAATTTGGAAAACTCAGCTTTTTCAGTGTTGTTTATTGAAGGAAAACCAAGGAGGTCTGGCTTGGATCTTGATCTCGGAGAGCTTGTCTAGGTGGGCAATCCGTGCCGGAGGTCAGGCGGCGTCGGCGAAGGCCGTCACGCGATGGAGTCGGCAGGAGGGAGTGAGTTGTATTTGGGGACTTTGAATGGGTCAATTGAGATTCGGGCAGCTCAAGCCTTAGGTAAGCAGTGACGGGAGGATGAGTCACGTTATGATTTCTGCTTTATAAATTTCAAGCAGGACAATCGAGCGAGGGTAATGATTGCGGCTCGGGTATTAGGCTCAGGTCGATTTACTGGCCTATCTCAGACTAATGCCAAGAGGCTAACTCAAAATAAGGTAAGGTGGGAGCAAGTTAAGTTACAGCTCATATTGGCAGTTCGCACCCAGGGAGATTTATAACTGTGTGTGTGTTGTGTGGCGATGCCGATGAGGTCCTGCAAAGAATCCAACACGCTGGATGAGCAGTCCAAGGAGACATCAAGGAAATTTCAACACTAGCAGTTTTCCCAAAGTACATGATAAACTCCCACAAGGTAGATTCCTCCGAGAAAATCCTACAGATCCAACACCAGCTAACTTGAGAAAGGGTAGGAAAAATCAAATAAAAACTCTGATGCAACTGCTCTTGCTTTAAATGCAAGGCATGAAATTTAGGAATTTTTAGTAATGACTATTTGTGATTGTCTAAAGGCAACCGGGGTCAATTTCCTGGAATCATGGAAGGCACATGACTTAACAAGACAGGGTTCATGAAGCAGAAGAAAAGAATTACAGCAATTAAGAAAATGCGTAGCATGAGGATTTAGGCTTCTTTATGTACTTTAGAACATCTCTATAACGGTGCTAGAATAACAGAGAAAAAAAATTTCTAAAGTTCATTTGATATAAATCCTACTGAAATTCACTGCTAAATATCGTTTGCAATAATGAAGGAATAAAAGGAATAATATCCCCAATGATAAAAAGAAAAGGAAACACTAAACGTTTTGATTTCACAGAAGGAAATACGCGAAGAAAAACGAAAGCATGAAAATTCAGTGCGGCGATTAACCCGGCGGCTCTACACGTCGGCATTCCCAAGCCACCGGCATAATTTGTGCGCACTCGCGAAAGGCAAATGGTAGTGGGTATCTTCGTCACAAGAATGAACAGAATGAAATTAAATTGTAATTGAAATGATTTAAATTGAAATAAGTGCGATTAAACGCAAAGTTAAAGAAGTATGAGCTATACAAGACGACTCAAAACTTTAGCAAGCACAGACATGAATAACCTTCGTAATTTGCACACATACGAGATTATTAGGAGACGTCTTTAATTATTATTTCGCGTTGAAACATTATTTTACGAGAAACTACTGCAAGTACGCCTTGTAAAAAAAAAGAAGATACTATTATAACACATTCTTATAGTGCAGTTGTGGTCACGGAGTGGTGACGGAAAGCGGCAGTATCTGCTCCGCCATTGAAAACAACAAAGACCAATATCGACAACGAACGCCGGCGATTTAGCCGCGTGCGTTCACGAGTCGGTTTATGAGTAATTTTCGATATGATACTGGCAAACACAATATAAGTTTTGCAGTAAAAAAAACAATGATGTTAGCTGAATATCTAGTATGAATTTTTGACACGTGCATTTGGAAATGACACGCAATATTCACTCTATATCACCGAGTTAGCACTCTAGATAACACATGCTAGTCTAAGGATCTTAACACTATTTGAGAGTTCACGACACTGAGCAGTTCTTTACGTTTAACACAATCACATGAAAAAAAACACATGGCACATGTACTTTACCCGGTGTCTTTCTATTTTAAGCCTAAATTTCACTTGCACTTACAAGATGATGTTCGCATGCTAGAGCCACAAGCAAGAGTGAATCAGTTCAAGTGACGCTCTTCGATGTTGCCGTATCGGGCTGCTTTAAACTCGATTGTCGATTGATTATTTGATCTCTCATGTATTTACACAAAAACTTCGATGATTACGAATTAGAAGTAGAAAGTAATTAATAATAAATTAGAGTAAGATTTGTAATGTTAATAATTAATTTATTTTGGTGCGAATGGAAAATTTCTAATTCTTACGCTTTGTAGCGATATGCTACATGGTGGAGTGTAGTCGCGCGTGTGATTTCGCTCTTCGGATCTGCGTCGTGTCCCGGTGTGTCTCTTTCGTTGCGTTTGTAAAGCTAGGCGGGTGCCTTGCTTCCGGTGTTCCTCTAGTTCTACGAGGAAGGTCAAGTAGCTGTGGCAGCTGCTTGACGGTTCTGCTGGCGGTGAAGGCACCAAAGCAGAATTTGACGGTAAGGCAACAAGCTATCTAGGCTTTTGGCGGCGGTAGCCTTCTTGTGGGCATCAAGATGGCGGCAGCTGGAACGGCTGCGTCGGCTGAGGTGGCTGACGCAGCTGGAAAGGCTGCGGCAGCCGGAGCTGGCGATGCGGCATCGCCAGCGCCGCCGGCGGGGAGCATGTCGGGTGGTGTGCTTGTGGATGCTAGCCTGCTGGCGAACATCCTGACTCAGGCGCGTGGGCCGATCCTCGACCGGCTGTCTAGGCAGTTGCCTAAGCTGACGGGCGATGGGTCGGTCGACGCGCTTGAGTGGCTGGAGAGCTTACAGAGGCTCTGCCAGCTGGAGCGGGTAGCTCCGACCGACATCATCGGGTTCATGCTCGACGGCAACGCCGCCCGAGTGTTTCGCTCGATGACTGTCGGTGATGCGGGACAGTGGCAGGCAGTTAGGGCTGTGCTGGCCTCGCAATTTGCTTTGCCTATGCAGGAAGCGTATAGGCGGTTCACCGACCGGCGGTTTGGGGCCGGGCAGTCGGTGGACGTGTACCTGGATGACCTGGCGCGTCTGGGTGGGAGGGTGGTATCGACCAAGAAGGATTTGATTTTTAGGGTCAAATTCTATGAGGGTCTCCCCACTACTCTGTATACGTGGGCAGTTTCGCGGGGGGACGCGTATACTGCGCAGTTCGACGAGGTGGTGTCGAGAGTGCGGGAGAGGATGGCCGCACAGAGGGCTGCTGCCGGGCGTGGCCAGGAGGCCAGGCGCGGAGCAGACCTTGCTGCTGCGGGGAAGCAGGGCAGTGGTGGCAAGGGTGCTTGTTACCGCTACGGCGGCGCACACCGCGTGCGGGTTTGCCCGCAGAAGCCAGGCGCGGCGGCGCCTGCTGGTAGGGGGGCCATGAAGGCTCCCGCAAAAAGGAGGTTTGCATGCTTTGCATCTGGGGAGGTCGGGCATTTTGCCTGCGACTGCCCGGCAGTAGGTAGGCCTGCGGTTGGTGGGTCGGGTTTCGCTGCGGAGGACACCAGTCGGGGCGACGCGTCCTCCTCAATGGAATCCGCGTAAGCCAAGCTTACCGGAGGTCTCCTCCCCCCGAGGGAGGTGACGGCGCCCCCTCGGAGAGAGGGACCTTGAGCGGCACGGGTGTGTCGCTGGGTCGGGGCGATCTAGAATCGCTCGGAGCGACTGGCTTTACGACGGGGCGTCGGTTGCCAGTCGTTCGTGCCATCCTGAATGGGCATTGTTCTTGGTGTCTGGTAGACTCCGGGAGCGAGCGGACGGTGGTTTGTCCGCGGGTGGTGGTGGGCCAATGCCCCCGGCCGGGGCGGCCGTTGCTAACGGCGGACGGTAGAACTTCCCATGTGGGGAAGCACTGTCGTGTGGTAGTCGGGTTGCAGGGGCATTGTTTTGGTGTCACTGCGCTCGTCATGCCGGAGTTGGGGAACCTTGGCGTGGACTGTCTACTCGGGAGTGATGTTATCGATCACATGGGGGGCGTCACCGTCAGAAGAGGTCCTGACTCGAAGTATGCGGTTGACTGGGGGAGATCTCGGTCAACTGGATGCTGTGGGGGGCCCAGCAATGGACTCACCCGTGCCAAGCTGGGAGCCGGCCTGGTGACGGGGGCGGGGTCGGTGGGGTCGAAAGGTGCGCCAGCACCGATCGAGATCGTCGACCCTGACTTTGTTGCTAGGTTCGCTGACGGTCGGTGGACCGTCAGTTGGCGGTGGTCCGGGAAGCCGCCCGAGGGGTTGCAGACTCGGGTCGCGGAGTACGGATGTACTCAGGCGCCTCACGTGCGGGAGCGCTATGAGGCGGAGATTCAGAGTTGGATCTCAAAGGGTTGGTTGAGGCGATGGCATGGCCCCATCCCGGGCGTCATTCCGTTGCTGGCCGTCGTGCAACCAACGAAGGACAAAGTCCGTCCAGTCATGGATTATCGTGAATTGAACGGCTTTGTCGAATGTCATACTGGCGATGACATGGTCGCTGTGTGTGGCGACAAGATTCGGAAGTGGCGGCAGCTGCGGGGCGAGCTTAAGGTCGTCGACCTTAAGTCCGCGTACCTGCAGATCCACGTTTCCGAGGATCTGTGGCGGTACCAGATCGTGAAGTTTAAGGGTGTGCCTTACGCTTTGACGCGATTAGGCTTTGGCCTCTCGTGTGCGCCTCGAATCATGACGGTGATTCTCGGCAAGGTTCTGTCGCTGACCGATCGCGTTCGTCGAGGGACGGACCACTATATCGATGATGTAGTGGTGTGTGAGTCCATTCTCAGCGCGCAGGAGCTCCGGGAGCATTTGGCACGGTACGGACTTGTGTCAAAGGAGCCTGAGTGCCTGGATGGAGGTCGGCTGTTGGGCATTTCTTCGCGGAAAGATGCCAACGGACATCTTCGAATGTCGAGGGAGACTGCTCTCTCCGAGTTTGGCTCGGTGAATGCCGGCCTGATGAAGAGAGGGCTGTTCTCCTTGTGCGGGCGGTTAGTCGGCCATTACCCCGTGGCGGGGTGGCTGCGTCCTTGTTGCAGTTTCTTGAAACGGCTGGGGTGCAGCGGTTCTTGGGACGACCCGGTTGACGGGTCTGTCAGCTCGTTGGCGGCGGAGCTGTTGGCGCGGGTTCGTCGGGACGACCCTGTTGGGGGCGTATGGGGTGTCGACTCGCACGGCATGGTTACCGTGTGGGCCGACGCCAGCTCCATCGGAATGGGTGTGGCCCTTGAGGTCGATGGCCGCATTGTGGAGGATGCGTCCTGGCTCCGAAAAAAGTCGGACCACCTTCACATCAATGTAACCGAGTTGGAAGCGGTGGCGCGGGGTATCAATTTGGCGATTGCGTGGGGTTTCGAGACCTTCACGGTCGCCAGCGATTCCCGGACAGTCGTCACATGGATGGACAACACTGTCGATGGTCGCAGTCGCGTTCGCACGAAGGGCGCGGCGGAGATGCTCGTGAAGCGACGCCTTGGGGTGATCCGTGAGACGATCGCCGAGCACGGTCTGGTCGTGACTGTTCGCTTCGTCTCGACGATCGAGAACAAGGCCGACCAGCTGACCAGGGCACCTAAGAGGTGGCTTAGTTACCGCGATGGTGGGGAAGCCGGCGCAGAGGTGGCGGCCGTGCTTGCCACTGGAGAGAGTGTCGAGGATGCCATTTGGGCGGCTCATTTGCCGCATCATTTGGGCATTGATCGGACGCTCTACTTGGCGCGTCAGATCCGCAGTGATCTGTCGCGCGAACAGGTGAAGCGGGAGCTGGCTGGATGCGAGGCCTGCCAGCGGATCGACCCTGCGCTGCGGGGGGAAAATCTCGTGGAGCGGGGGGATCTGTCTGTGGAGGAGAGTTGGCGCCGGGTTGCAATTGATGTGACCCACTATGGCACTAAGCTCTACCTGTCATTGGTTGACTGTGGTCCCTCGCGGTTCGCCATCTGGCGACGGCTGCTGAATGAGTCAGCAGCGAGTATTGTCGCTCACTTGCGGGAAATCGTAATTGAGCGAGGGCCGTGTGACGAGTTGCTCCTGGACAATTCGACGGCGTTTCGATCAGCGACTGTGGCACAGTTCGCTGATGCGTGGGGTATTTCGCTGCGATTCCGTGCCGCCTACGCCCCGAGCGGCAACGGGATCGTGGAGAGAAATCATCGGACGATCAAGAGGATCGCCGCCAGGGGAGGTATCACTCCTGAGGAGGCTACATTCTGGTATAATGTGACGCCTCGGAAGGACACTGAGGCGGGCTCAGTCCCTTCGAGCGGTATTTTTCGGTATCGCTGGCGAGTGCCGTTTGACGTCAATCTTCGGGTGATTGATGGCTGCGCGAGCAACAGCTTTGCTGTCGGCGATGAGGTGTGGGTGAAGCCCCCGCTGCCTTCATGCACGAAGCAGTGGACGTCAGGTGAGGTTACCAGCGTCGTGTCAAAGTACGTGGTCTGCGTAGACGGCATGCCCAGGCATGTGCGCGACGTCAGGAGACGGCGCATTGGGGGTGACCGGGGCCGTGTCCCCGAGAATCATAGGGGCGCTGATGGTGCTGCGGCGCCCGACGTAGTTATCTTCGGCGGAGGTGGCGGCGGTGGCGCAGCTCCTCTTGCGTTGCCTGAGAGGGTGGTGGTGGACGCATTAAACGCGGCGCCAGTGGCGCCGGCGGCAGACAACGAGTTTAGTGAAGACTCACTTGAGGAAGAGGGCGAGGAGCCTGCCACTGCCGATGGAGAGGCAGAGCAGCCCCAGGGAGAGCCGGCGCAATTAAGGCGGTCATGCCGTGAACGACGGCGTCCCTCGTACCTAAACGAGTACGAGTGCTAAGCACTGGGCGCCGTGAGTTTCGTGAGAAACTGGGGGAGATGTGGCGTTGAAGAATTAGCCGCCGCAGCTCCCAAGAATCGGGATCTGGCTGCTGGCTGTCGACTGGCCGACTGGCTGTCGCAGCCTTTCCTGGCTGCCGCCACTGACTGGCGGCGCGTGAGTCGAGCCAGTATTGGAATGGACATGGTGGAGTGTAGTCGCGCGTGTGATTTCGCTCTTCGGATCTGCGTCGTGTCCCGGTGTGTCTCTTTCGTTGCGTTTGTAAAGCTAGGCGGGTGCCTTGCTTCCGGTGTTCCTCTAGTTCTACGAGGAAGGTCAAGTAGCTGTGGCAGCTGCTTGACGGTTCTGCTGGCGGTGAAGGCACCAAAGCAGAATTTGACGGTAAGCCAACACACTGTGTTCGACAAAATTGAAATTCAGGCTTATGTAACTAGTTTACATTACAGATGAATAATAATTACTGCAGAAACCTAACAGAAATTATTGGATGAAAAATGCAGACCTATATAATATTTTTCCCACTAGTGTTGTTCGAGTCATTCGACCAATCCAAAACGAAAAATGAATGAAATCTACGTGCGTTGTTGGGTAGAGCCTTAGATCAATCAGTTTAAATTAAAAAAAGGCTTAAATACAAATAGTTTATAATCTCCAGGAATCTAGACTACTCACATAAATAATATGATATTCTCTGAATAAATTGCACAAAACTACAATTTACATCTTAATAATATTTTTTACCCATGTACCTATTTACGAAACCATTGATATTTACATTAATTCTCCGTTTTCTGATCCGTCCTCTTCAATCATGGGCTTATGAAATTATTTTAGATCTCTTTTAGAACTATGCGTTCAAAATTCCTTTGTTATTTCCAATGGACGTATGAAGTTCTGGTTTTAGTGATGAGAATTAATTACGTTATGAACTTTGGGCAGGGTCACCAGTATTCATGTGCCTATGGCTAGGCACAACAAATACAATTTCTTTGTGTGTTAATCATGAATGTTTCTTGGCCTTTTTAACTCTGAAGGAGTAGGTACTCGGGTGCTGTACTGGCACCTAATTTCTATCAACTTGCACGAATTAAACCTCCGTAGGGCAATGATACACGACATCTACTTCTCGCCTCTGCTTTATTTAGTTGACTCTGGGTGCCGTGACTACGGCAGATGTGGGGAGGATCTGTGAAATCCGTTGGTTGTTGTCTTTTATTGAGATTTTAAGTCAAGTTTTTGTACTCCAGTGGATGTTCAGGAGTCGTCAGCAAGGCTTAAGGCATTCGGTATTACGGGTCACCAGACACCGGTGGAGGCGTCACTTAATTGATAACTAGTGAGATATCTGACTCGTCCTCAGAAGGAGGTGTCCTGACGCGACTACTGGCGCCTCTAACTAATTAAGAGAAAGCCCATCTGCCAAAACTCGAAGGTGAATGAAATGTCAGTTTACGCTCGCCTTGGGGTTTTTTATTCCCTATTGATGGAATGCTGAAGCGAGGCGGGATCCGTGGGATCTTGAGGCGTCCTCGAAGATCTTCTCTTTGAAGTGAGAAATCCCGTCGCTGCGCTCCAGGGTCCGTCTCGTGGCGTGTAATTAGGAGCGTTATGTGGGAATGCGTTTGGGGTTTGTGTGACGTGCCGCCATTGAGTGAATTCAATTGTTGTGAATGGTGCGGCGGACAACTGTCACCGTTAGAGGAAGAACAACCGGTGAGCAAACACGGTTTGGGTGATAATTAATGTGAAGTGAGCACCGGACAGGATTCGAAAGACAATCCGGCCGAAGTATTTGGGAGAGTTGGTAGTATTGGAACTTGGAAGAGGCAGTATTCTTTAGCCGTTGTGAGGGTTGAGAGGCTACACTGCAGGAAGGTGCGAGTAAAGTGCTATATATCCCTAATTGTTTTAGGGATGGGTTGTGTTGTGATGAACTCGTGGGTCCAGTAAGAAAACTGAGATGTGCACCGAACCGTGATGTTTTTAAAAGTCAGCGTTAGGTATCGACGAATGTTGCCACGGTGAGTCTATGGGGCGTCTCTAAATATTTTTAACTGACTTGTACAGAGACGTATTTTTTAGTGCACAATTTTAATGGATTATGGATAAAGTTGAGTAAATTTCTTATTCCAAAAATAATGAGAATGAATATTATGCGATAGTTGAATTTTTAGATGGACGTTTTAGGAATCGTAAATTTTTATAGGTAAGAGGGCTGGAACACATCCACTACATCTACCCCCTCCCCCCCACTAATGAGACCGAAAGGTCTGGTAACAGTGAAGCTGTTACCTGAAAGATGCCCGATGGAATTTACGAAGGAAATATCCCAACAGAAAGCTTGGCATAGGGAAATAGGGGAGAGTTTACAGATCAGAGATCACCACCCTAAGTCTGCGCATAACGGGCTGGCGGGCGACTAGTTCTGCCACACTTGGTACGACGCTCGGGTGCTGTAGGAGGATTAAGCTGTGGGGCTGTGAAAGTTGACGTTAGGATTCCCAACTGTGACAATGACAGGGTATCTGGGGCATTTCCGTGATGGGAGGCTACACTACCAGAAGCATTATCCGAAATGGAGGCACCCGAATTACTAGGTTCCAACAGCGTTCTTTGAACGGTATACGTAGGAACGATGAACTCGTTGCACTCCATAGTGGGAGGAAGGGTCCTAGCCCAAGCAGACAAGTGCAAACCAGTGGGCTCGACAGGTATTGACCTGGGGCTAATTTGCAGCCTGGGTTGCGGCTCATGAGAGTTGGTAGAAAGGTCGTCAGGAAGGGACACATATGCTGCCTTCAGTCGATCTATGCTAACACTGTCGCCCTTCGTACCCCTTTCGATTATGAAGTACTTGGTCTTCCTCTTTAGGACCTTGTAGGGGCTATCATAGGGACGTCGCAAGGGGGGTTTTACACCGTTCACCCGAACGTAAACATGTGTGCAGGTGTTCAAAAAGGGGTCAAGGCTTTCAGATGGTAAAGGCGGGCGAGGCGGTTGGTAAACCAATTCGCTCATTGCGCGTTTGAGACGTGCCGCGTAATCAGTGATTCGACTGGGGGGAGTCATCAATTTGGTGCTCGGGATCAATAACATCTCCGGGCAATCTTAAGGACTTCCCGTAAAGCAGTTCGGAGGACGTGCACTTTTGGTCCTGCCTAAACAAATTCCGCAGAGTAAGTAATACAATAGGTAGGCGATCCACCCAGTCATCATGACACCGTAAACAACGAAGGGATGCTTTCAGGTCGCGATGGACTCTCTCGATGAGTCCATTTGATTGGGGGTGGAACGCGGTGGTCGAGATATTGGCACTACCTAGGATTTTGGAGATCTCTAACCACAAGGTGGAAGTAAATTGAGCACCACGGTCATGCGTGATGCTCGTAGGAACCCCAAAGCGGGAGATCCACGTCTCTACAAAGGTTCTAGCTACGGTTTCCGCCGTTATGTTGGCGATGGGAACAGCCTCGACCCAACGGGAGAAACGGTCTATCATTGTGAGTAAATAGCTGTACCCGCGAGAGTTAGGAAGGGGGCCCACAATGTCTATATTCACCGCGTCGAATTTTCCTCCGGCGAATGCGCAAGGTTGAATTGCGGCTTTGTTGTGCCGAGTGACTTTACTAGCTTGGCAATCTGGGCAATTCCGAACGAACTCTCTTATGGCCCTACGCATCCCGGGCCAAACAAAACGGTCTGCGATTAAGCGGAAAGTTCTATCTGTCCCAGGATGGGAAAGTTCGTGGTAATGTTTGATTGTGGAAAGCCGTAGGCTTTTTGGCGAGAAATATCGGTTAGGACGGTCGGCGTCACAATACACACTTTCTCTGAGTGACAACTTTAAGGAAGAGTCGGGACACTCAATCAAGTTATGGATTTCCAAGTCGCATTTCTGCGCACGAATGACATCGGCTAGCGAAACCGCTTGTACAGAGGGTCGGAACTCGGGTGCTGACGGGTTTAGTACCGCGCTGTACACACGCGATAAACAATCAGCAACCGTATTTTCCTCGCCTTTGATGTGCCTGATGTCACTCGTGAACTGCGCGATAAAGCTCAGGTGCCGGCATTCCCTAGGCGAATGGCGCTCGGGAGGCATTTTGATTGCGTTTATAATTGCTTTATGGTCGGTGTAAATTATGAATTTGCGAGCTTCGAGAGTATAGCGAAAGTGCTTGACTGCTAAGTATATGGCCAGAAGCTCTCTCCCGAACGTGCTGTAACGTTGTTCGGTGGGAGAGAGCTTTCGGCTGAAGAACGCCAACGGCGAAGTGACATTATGGACGGCTTGTTGCAAAACGGCACCAACCGCTATATTGGACGCGTCCACTAGCAAGCTAAAATCTGCCTTAGGTTGTGGGTAAGCCAACTCCGTAGCAGTCGCAAGTCTGTCTTTTATGAGTTCGAACGCTCTCTCTGCCTCCCCAGTCCACTCGACCGTAACAGGTTTGCCTCTTTTCTTAGGTTTAATCAAGGAGGTGAGTGGGGCCAGGGTCTCTGCACAGTTCCTCAGGAATCGGTGGTAAAAATTAACTGATCCCAAGAACCTGCGCAACTGTCTCTGAGTAGTGGGTTTGTGAAAATTGCGTAACGCTTCCACTCTTTCGGGCAGTGGCTTAATTCCTCTCTCGCTAATGTGGTGACCCAAGAAAGTCAATTCCTTTTTTCCCAACACGCACTTCTCTGGATTGATCAGTAGTGAGTGCGACGCTAGTCGTTTGCAAAGCTCTCTCAGATGATGTACATGTTCCTCAGGCGTCCCCGAAGCCACTAGCACATCGTCAAGATAACAATACAAAAAGGGTAGGTCGGAAAGGACTTCCGTCATGTGCCGCTGAAAGGTTTGCGGAGCATTACGCAGGCCATATGGCATGCGAAGATACTCGAACAAACCGAACGGCGTGCACACTGCGGTCTTTTGTATAAAACTCTCGTGCATCGGAATTTGATTAAAGGCACGCTTGAGGTCTATTTTAGAGAAGATTTTTGCCCCTGCAAGATTCGCAGTGAAGTCTTGCAATAGGGGAATGGGGAATCTATCGGGTGTGGTGACTGCGTTTAACATCCGATAGTCCCCGCAGATACGCGTCTCGCCATTAGCTTTGGGCACTAGAATCAAAGGACTAGACCAGGGACTTTTTGAGATGCGAACTGTCCCGTCAGCGGTCATACGTTGGAACTCAGACTTTACCTCCCGCAACCGGTCCGGGGGAAGACGCCTTACTTTAGCGTGAACGGGCGGACCACTCGTCTCAATATAGTGTTCCGTGAGCGTGTTGTGATTAGGAGTTACGTTAGGTAATACAAGAGTAGGGAATTCCGCCAACACTTGCTCGTATGGGCAATTGTTAGCGACGTTTGGGGTAACGCTAGCTGTAACGTTCACCATATTGACAGAATGGAGGGCCCTTCTTTCACTGGATTCGCTATCAAACAAGCATCTATTTCGGACGTCCACCACGAGTGCGAATTTCTGCAGGAAGTCCGCACCAATGATGGCTGTGTCCACATCAGCAACTATGAATACGAACTCCATTGAACGCTTGAGATTAAGGGAACAAGTAAGGGCCTTTGTGCCGTAGCATAGGATGGGTGTGCCGTTTGCGGCTTTAAGGCTAGGGGTTCCGGCACCCTGTTTCTCTATTTGGGAGGCCGAGATAAGGCTGACAGCGCTACCCGTGTCTATTAGGAATCTAATACTGGTTAAAGGGTCAACAAGCGTGAGGCATCGAGTCAAATTAGGTTTAGTTGGCGACGGCGTCTGACTCGCTCTTACGCCGCGCTGTACCCGTTTTTTTTTGGTGTAGGAGTGCAAACATCGGGCAGTCTGGGCCCTCGCACTTACGAGCCAAATGCAAATATTGCTGATGATACCAACACAATTCCTTAGCTTGAGGGTTTTGATTCTGCCTATTGTTAGGTCTTGGGCCGTTCCTCTGGAACTGATTGAAAGACCTATTTGTACGGGCCTGGCGGTCAAACGGGGAGGGTTTTGAGGATGATAATTTGCGTGCTGATGCGGTGATATTTGGTGTTGAATTACCGCATGCACATGTCCCTGATTGTTGGCACGCTCGGCTTGCTGGTTAGCGACTTACGCTCCAACTTGCTAAGCTAGTTCTCGTAACAGCGCGTCAGTGACGCTGCCACTACTACTACTACTACTAGTTTGATTTACTGCAGGGGGCGTGACTAGGCTATTCAGGCCCGATATTTCCGGATCGAGGAGTTTTTCGGCGAATTGGGCTATCTCATTTAGTTCCAAGGGGGCGTTAGGGGAAATGAGAAAGGGTCGTACGTGAGCAGGCACACGCTGGATGTACAATGCTTTGAGTGTTTCGTCGTCCATGTGCCCCTTCGCTAAATTTCTCATGTTTTTAAGCAATTCTATAGGGGTTTGATTTTGAATTGTTAGATTTTTCGAAAATGCAAGAATCCGAGAAAAACGATCCTTACTGTAAATTTTTAAAATTTCGTTTTTCAAGAGGGTATAAGGGTTATCAAGGTTAGGGTTCATGAAGCTTGAAACGTCATCTATTATCTGCGTGGGTAAACTCCTAACTAGGGCAAAGTACATCGGCTTTTCGTCCGTTATGTTAAGGCTTTCGAAAAACTGTTCTGATTGTAGAAACCAGGCATCGATGCCGTTAATTTCAGAAGGTGCCAATTTTAGTGGGGAGTTTGCAGAATCGTTTGAACCCTCTGGGGTCGTCATTTTGGTTAATTTTGACACAGGTCTTTCCAAATGGTTTGCTTCAGTAGCAATGAGAGGTGCTCCAGTAGCAATGGAAATTGCGAAGGTTATTAGGAAGGAGCTTCAGTAGCAATGGAAGTTATCCTAGAAGGTCTCCTATGGTTTGCTTCAGTAGCAATGGAAATGCATGAAGAGTTTTGTAAAAGGTGGCTTCAGTAGCAATGGGAAACCATGAAGAGTTTGTTAGAATAGGCTGCAGTAGCAATCACTTAATTTAGGAAGGATTTTAGGGAGGAAATACTATGTTTGGCTACTGAAGAGTGAAGGAGCAGAGTACTACCTCTTCCAAATTCAACATGCACAGCTGCAAGACAGAATCACACATGCAATCTCGATCCTTCGAGTAATGGCTGGGGCAATTAATGTTTGATAAGTCAGTAAACACTCTGGAGGGACACCAGTGTGAAATCCGTTGGTTGTTGTCTTTTATTGAGATTTTAAGTCAAGTTTTTGTACTCCAGTGGATGTTCAGGAGTCGTCAGCAAGGCTTAAGGCATTCGGTATTACGGGTCACCAGACACCGGTGGAGGCGTCACTTAATAGATAACTAGTGAGATATCTGACTCGTCCTCAGAAGGAGGTGTCATGACCCGACTACTGGCGCCTCTAACTAATCAAGAGAAAGCCCATCTGCCAAAACTCGAAGGTGAATGAAATGTCAGTTTACGCTCGCCTTGGGGGTTCTTATTCCCTATTGATGGAATGCTGAAGCGAGGCGGGATCCGTGGGATCTTGAGGCGTCCTCGAAGATCTTCTCTTTGAAGTGAGAAATCCCGTCGCTGCGCTCCAGGGTCCGTCTCGTGGCGTGTAATTAGGAGCGTTATGTGGGAATGCGTTTGGGGTTTGTGTGACGTGTCGCCATTGAGTGAATTCAATCGTTGTGAATGGTGCGGCGGACAACTGTCACCGTTAGAGGAAGAACAACCGGTGAGCAAACACGGTTTGGGTGATAATTAATGTGAAGTGAGCACCGGACAGGATTCGAAAGACAATCCGGCCGAAGTATTTGAGAGAGTTGGTAGTATTGGAACTTGGAAGAGGCAGTATTCTTTAGCCGTTGTGAGGGTTGAGAGGCTACACTGCAGGAAGGTGCGAGTAAAGTGCTATATATCCCTAATTGTTTTAGGGATGGGTTGTGTTGTGATGAACTCGTGGGTCCAGTAAGAAAACTGAGATGTGCACCGAACCGTGATGTTTTTAAAAGTCAGCGTTAGGTATCGACCAATGTTGCCACGGTGAGTCTATGGGGCGTCTCTAAATATTTTTAACTGACTTGTACAGAGACGTATTTTTTAGTGCACAATTTTAATGGATTATGGATAAAGTTGAGTGAATTTCTTATTCCAAAAATAATGAGAATGAATATTATGCGATAGTTGAATTTTTAGATGGACGTTTTAGGAATCGTAAATTTTTGTTGGTAAGAGGGCTGGAACACATCCACTACAGATCCACTTCTTGTGGAAGAAGATCTGGGTCCAGTAAGGTGACGCACTCCAGCAGGTGTCGCGGCTAGAGGGAATCCGTTGTGGGTCCAGGCGAGAATGTATTGTTTGTGTAACTATCCGCAGATGCGGTGATAATTGTTTGAATTATGGTGTCTAGAAAGAGGCAGTCCCCGTAGGAGTTTCTGCCTGTGAGCCTTGTGGCTGAATTGGTATGATTGTTAGCCGTTTGGCTGAAATGACTTTGAGGAACGTCTCAAGTGGTTCTGAGAACGTTCCGAATGAATCAAAGGGGACGTTCTCAAGTGGTTCTGAGGAACGTCACAATTGAGGGTTGGTGGTGGTGTTTGTGTGTCGCTTCGTAGGTTCTTCTGTACGGGAGAGAGGACTTGGGTTACTGTTCAAGCACGATAAAACAAGGGAGAGACAGTCGCTACACAGGCCAGGCTGCGAGCTACTGCCGATTTACATAATTGCCTCGAATCGAGGAGTCTATGCTGGTACCTCGGTCGTAATTCTGGCGCCCGAATACGGCCGAGGCAGTCGCAATATTAAATACATCGAATGGACAATCATGAAATTTCCTTCGGTGCCATTTTTCCCCATTTCTCTACACACGAGTATGCTCGGGGTACTACTAGAAGTGACACGTCGTATCTTAAACTGCCTCCGACATGGAGTGCAAGATCAGTCCACGAGATAAAAGAGTATTACTGGCTAGGCAACGTAAGGGAGTTTGGCTTGATTAAAAATCAAGGCTTTCACCGCCTAATAATCCAGGGTGTAATTAATATATTACAAGGAGTGCTAAGAACATTACCACTATCCTATGGGTATCTAAACATGAGTTGGGTGAGACTCTTAAGCTGTTACAATTGAGTATTAACGACCATAAGATTGCTCTAAGTTAAAATTTACTAGGATCAAAATATTAGGAATAACCGCACAACTTTAAATTTAGAAGTTGGCTTAGACTAATGAAATTATTAAGGTGCTTGAGTAAATTGGTAATTGTAAATAAATTATTTAAATTGTTTTGAGTTAGCTAAATTGATTTCAAGTTGATACGGGAATGGGAATCAGTATGCTTGACACAATGAGACTCTGAAACCTACCTAAGCTATGTAGCACATAAATTAAGACAACTTTTACCATATTCACCCGGCACAAGGAAATTAATGAACTTAGCTTAGATAATTACTAATACATTAATAAGTGAAATAAGAACTCTGCGCCGGCCGAAGGTTCATACCTTATTTAATAATTAATTAACTTTAGCACATGAAACACTGTGAACCAAGTGAAACACATGGTCCATATGACACATCAATTATGAGCCTGGAAAATTAGAACTTTGAAGACTTACTAACTAATTTTTACAAAAGTGAGGGTACCTATTTTACAAAGTACATATTGAAATATTTATCACTAATTTTATAGCACTCAGAAGCATGACAACTGAGATGTGAGCAAACTTCAGCACTACATCATTAACAACTATTGGCATATCAAAATTATTTTAAAAGGGGAAATTTCCCTGATAATGGCTTTACATTTAATAGTGAGTTGACAATTTCACAATTCTGAAAATAATGACAGCAACTAGACAGCTACTATGCATCCTGAAGAGAATAATTCTCCTGACTAGTCCAGCCAGTTGCTTCTAGTCAAATTCTGAGAATACTTCTAGGAATTGCTTCTTGGATGAACTATGTTAAGAAACTCTGTAAGGCCAGGAATGAATTGTTTGCCCAATACTCTAAATAGGGTATACAACAATACACAAGAGAACAAGGCAATGTGAGAACCAAAACTTCTGGGCAAGAATTCCTACAACAACATTTAGCACTATTGGTAATTTGAGGCAATCCTACTTAATATTTACACAATACAATATTATTGACATATTACATATAATATATATAGTTACCCGTAGATCAGCACACACAAAAACCAATAATTTAAGTCTCACCAGTGAGAAAAAACGAGATGTGCACCAAGCAGTGATTTTTTAAAAAGTGAGCGTTAGGTGTCGACAATTGTTGCCACGGTGAGTCTATGGGGCGTCTCTAAATATTTTTAACTGACTTCTACAGAGACGTATTTTTTGGTGCACAATTTTAATGGATTATGGATGAAGTTGAGTGAATTTCTTATTCCAAAAATAATGAGAATGAAGATTATGCGATACTTGGATTTTTAGATGGGAGTTTTAACAATTCGTAAATTTTTGTTGGTAAGGAGCTGGAAGAATCCATTACAGACGTATAAATAAACAGATTGAGGGGCTACAGATGGGTCTCCCATTAGGACCTACCTTTGCCAACATTTTCATGTGTCACAATGAACAGAAATAGTTAGATCGGCGTCCGACTTCATTCAAACCGGCTTCTATATAGGTATACAGGCAGACAGAGGTTAGAGATCACGCTGATTACGTGCGACGTTTATTGGTGACGATGTAGTACAGGTGGGGATGCGAACCAAATGCGCGGGCCCTAAAGAGCTCACCGCTTATAAGACCTCTGAGGCGAACGGGGGAAGAGGGGCATGGATGGCGCTTGGCGCACATACCTCCCCCCTTTACCCGGATAGGTATTCAATTATAAATAAAAAAAAATATTATTCGGGTGGATAAAAACAAAAATTTAAATTTCAAACACAAAATCCGCCTCACATGCGTGTAATACTCAAAGGTAATTAGTAACCAAACAATTAAATTTGATCAAACTCAGTAAAAGATACCTCGCAAAAGAATTATTTATAACACTATGCAACACAAACAAGAAGTACAAGGGCGCTGAAGCGATAAATCATAAATCATAGTGCCCTTATCCTCAACATTGAAAGGAAATAAACCTAGCTGCTACAAAAAAAACAGCACAACTAATTAACTTACAATAACGTCAACAAGGCATGGCAAGGGGTAGCAAACGAAACGCCAGATAATCTCATTAATAAAAACACAATTTCGATTCGCATCAACCCAAATAATTTCATTTCCTTCGCAATAAAAAGTTAGTAGTCGTCGCAACAATTTGTAAATAAAAACAATTTAGACATCAATTAATCACATGAAATCACACACCAACATCGCAAAACCTTGTGCATGAAAAATAAAAAGAAATTTCAAATAAGTTCAAAAACAACATTAATAACGAAATAATAACTAAACAGAATTAAAGCAAATCCATTATTTAAATTTCGCACAACTACAAATGTTAACACCATCGTTTTCTCCAAACATGTTGCACTCGCTCGATCGCATAGTGAGCGTAAAACACATACAGCATTAGCATGATTAAATAGTTATTACATAGCGAGAACTAGATTAAATAGTGATTATTTAGCTTATACGAATATAAAACATCTAAGCGGGTTAAACACATTAAAACGCATAAACCCTTAAACGCTTAAAAATTTTCAACATGTTTCTTATTACATTTTACCCTCCAATTTTCACGGAGTTAAACGCATCCAAACAAAAGCATAATTCTTGCATAATTTTCAACAACGCTTCCCCATCTTCAGTCCGAATTTTAGTCGCATTTTCAAATACAAATAAACTCGATTTTCAACGAGCGCATAAATTTTTCCAGTAATATTTTCCAGCTCCTTCTTTTTCCAATGTTTCAATTTCAATTTTCTCATAATTTTTCTTATTATTTTCAATCTCAATTTCCAATTCTGAAGCTCTACTGTCGTCAAAGTTTATGTGTTTTTGGTTTTTGGGAACAAAGTCGCTGAGGCACCACGCCGTCTGAGCGGAACACGGCTCAACCACGTGTACGCGCCACGTGCTTAACACGCGGTACTTGCCCGTACCCGCTGTCACTCGCACAGCACGCGAAGCTGAAATGAAACGAAAACAAAGAAACGATTAGCATGGCCAGATATCAACAACATGAGTTAACAACCAATTAAAAATATAAAGAAATTAAAATTCAAACAGGTAAATAATACTAGGTACGAATCTCATTGATTGTGTTAACAGTCTACTCATGACCCCAAATGTTAAAGCATAAGTTTAGGCAAAGTCCATTCACCTCCCATTAATCTAAAGTATTTACTCTCGGTAAATTCTCGTTAAAAGGAAAAGTGAGAACCTATAAATTGAGAACTACATTTTTGAGTCTCGTTCGGGAAATTTCCAGTCACGTGAGTGCTGATTTCAAATCGATTTCAAATTTAATTTAATTTTGCTGAGACAGCATAAGTGCACCGCCTCATCGACTCCTCAGCCAAGTCAGCGCATGCCTCTCGCCGGCAACGAGCTATTTTTAGCTGCGAACTAATTAAAAATCCACAGGCGTGAGCAAGGAAAAACAAAAAAATAGAACAAATTTCATAAACAGCAAATTCCTCACAAGCACGTATTCACAGAATAAAACCTCGAATTTAAAAACATAACCAGAAAGGCTACTTCAGTTCAAAGAGATTCACCATGCTGCTTTTTGCAGACGAGCACTACAATGCAAAATTAGAAGCAAATAGATTATATGCAAAACGTTTACGAGAATACAATGAAACATATCAAAAGCACTGAAAATACTTGGTATATACATAAGAAACACACGTAAGAACGTACTTCAAAAATAAAATCAAAATTAATTTTCATGTTAAATGCTTGACAATCGATTTTAATCTTTCAATCAGTTGTAAATTGTCAATTGGACAATTTTGGTATTCAAGAAAATAAATTGCATTCTTTTAGAATTAAAACATTTTAAATTTCAAAGCACAAAATTTTACTGAACATGAAATTCAGATAGGCTTGTAAAATGACTTTTATGATGCACTAGATCGTTTCAACGTGCTCAAAAATTATTAACTGAAGGATTATTAAATGAAGCCTCTCTCATTGACAAATGACTATGAAGTAAATTAAATTTTACTCTCACACTGAATTAGTGTGGACTCTCACGTCCAAAACACATCTAATTCATGACTATCCACCAGTCACACCAGTCACAATCATCCGTACATTCAACTGCAGTCACCACTGTCTGCATGTTGCCAGTCAGAGTGACCGGAAATGCGTCGCCTTGCGCCTCTCGCGCCTCGCTAAAGTTCAATGCCTTGTGCAGCCTGTGCTGAGCACAGCTCTCGGCCTTGCGCCGGCGTACAAAAAAAACATCTGCCTCTGCATCAAGCAAAAAAAAACATCACACTCACTCGTGTGCGCTGCAGTGCAGCTGCACTGGTAACTTTACTCGATACTCTTTACCAGTGATACTTGATACTCGATACTCGTTACTCTTTAACTTATTACCAGCACAATGACAACCGCAATCCACAATGCTAAACTCTGACCGTCATGGTATCAATGGTATTATTTCCACCACATGAAATTATGAACTAAAATCAGAGCCCCATCGAAAATCAACGGTAACAGCTTCTCTTAAAGCTTATTCATTTGTCTGCGCGCAATACTCAACAGTATTACAACACTCAACAGTATTTTCTCAACAGTATTACTCGATCTCGCTGGTAAATTTACCTGGTAACTTTAAACCATTTTACCAGTTATATCCACAGCCCTGTCGGAACCTTTTACCAAGCGCCGCAACGCTTTATGGGTTACCTCTACCTGGGTTTACCTCTTACGTACACTCTGGGTTTACCTCTACCTGGGTTTACCTCTTACGTACACTCTCTGGGCTTACCTCTACCTGGGTTTACCTCTTACGTACACTAGAAGAGTCTTTCTCTTCTTTATCTTTATTCACTTCACTCGGAAAGAGTACCTTTACTCCTTCCTACTTTAATATGTATTCAATTCTCGAAATCACATTGCATTTCTCAGTACATATTTCATCATTATTACATCATTTCACTGCATTGTACTACTTGCACCTCATCTTTCAATCAAATCCTGTCCTCTTAATACAGCGAATTGTTCTTTCAATAATTGATCCTTTTAACAGTAGTACTTCCTCGAACTCATAATGCATTGATTCTCTTGCAACAATCATAATGTAATGATTCTCTTGAAAACAATTCTCTCCTTATTCACTACTGCTTGAACGTTGAGTTTTACAAAGGTCTTCAGCATTACCTTTGGGCAAATTGGAACGCACCTTCCCCTGCAACATCCTATCAGACGCAACCAGCAAAAAAAACTCAGGTAATGACCTACATGTTGCACAGGCTACAAAAGGCATTTAAGAATACTTATGTCTCTTTCGCCAATATATCAATGCAAGAAAAATATTCGTGGCAGTCATTGTACTCACTACAGGCGCGTTGGTTACTGGAATTTCAGGCATAGTTACGTTGCTAGTTCGATTTCTAGGTATTACACAAATAACAATTACTGCTCAACTGAGCTTACGATTGCTCAAAAGCAAATTTTTACAACAGTTACTAAATCAATACAAATTTAGTTAATCACTTATAACAACACTTCAAGAAAATTGCGCCACTCACTTCAAAAAAACTCTCTTAAACTCTTAAAAAAAACTCATGTCTAGGGATTATTGCACTCAGTGTAGGTGCACACTGCTTGCTCTCTAACTTGCTCTCACTGCGAGTACAGCCTATGTTTGGCCTTGACGCCTGCGCGCACGCAAACAATAACTGACTGAAGAAAAAAAAACACTACCACTGCTGCTGCGACCACAATAACAATTAATTGTTGCTGCGTTACTTATCTTAAATTGTAGGTTTAGTTGTCGTTGTCGAACGATGTCGCGGTCTCTGCAGTCGTTGGAAGCGATGCACCGTTACTGCTACGTCCGTAGCACGAAACAACGTAGCTGTAGTCGGTTAACACACACCTCGTAGATGTAGTTTAAGATCTGTAGCCGCCTTCTCGCAGATCTCTGAAGCTCTCTGTAGACGCTGTCCTTATTTTCGATTTCTTGTTGCTCTGACTGTCTCTTCAGATTCTTCTTAGAAGTTATAATTCTTGTCGTCACCAGACGATCTTCTCGGCAGTTCTCTTAATTTCTCTGTAGTTATCAGTAATCTCCTCCGCCGTGTTGATTTGCTGAAGTCACTGGATCTTCTTCTCAAACTTCTGTACTTCTCAAACTTCTTCTTCTCAAACTTCTGTACGTCGAATACTATATCTACTTGACTTCCCTTGACTTCACGAATTCGTGGGTCCGTCAACTCTCTGGCCACCAAATATACAGGCAGACAGAGGTTAGAGATCACGCTGGTTACGTGCGACGTTTATTGGTGACGATGTAGTACAGGTGGGGATGCGAACCAAATGCGCGGGCCCTAAAGAGCTCACCGCTTATAAGACCTCTGAGGCGAACGGGGGAAGAGGGGCATGGATGGCGCTTGGCGCACATAGGCGCTACATTGACGATGCTTTCGTCCCTTTTAAAAAATAATTTGATACCCACTCTTTCCTTCATTATTTCAATTCTAGACATTCCAATATAAAATTCACTTTGGATCTAGAGAAAAAACAATTAATTGAATTATCTTGATATCAATGTCCCCCGATCTGGTAATAAATTTATAACCTCTGTCTACAGGAAACTAACATTCTCCGGGGTAGGTTTAGGTTAAGCTTTTGTTGCAAGCGATTTAAACATAATAGCATTTCAACCCTAATAACTCGCGTCTATAGAATTTTTTCAAAATACACTGTCATTAATAAAAAAAAAATTTTTGCAGCCTTATTTAACAAACAATGGTTATCTGTATTCAGTTTTTTTTCGTCCAGTTAACAACTTCTTGAATGGGCAATTCATTCCGAAATCTTATGTTCAAGCTCTGAACTATAGTTACTGCGTTTCACCATATTTTGGATATCAATCGGTAAAGTTGAAAAAAGATCTTTCAAAGCTTGTAACTGAATTTTTCCCGTATGCTTTCATTTGTATTATTTCAGTTAACAAACGTACTTTTGGATCAATTTTTAGATTTAATTCCAACCACCCTCGTCTATAATTTTAGTTTTGCGCGTTGTGTATCGTAGTATGTGAAATCCAAGCACCGAGCACTTTACGTCAGGGTTGCTGAACAGCAAGTCGAAGTCATCACACTGGTCGCTTGCTTACTTCTCCTACTCATTCTAGTATAAGACTACATTGTAGTATTGGTTCTTGTGAACAAATTAGATAATACTAACAAATTAGTATTGGTTCCTGTGAACAAATTAGCCTTCACTAGATAGTATCATTTGGGAAATTAGATGCAGTGAAGCCAGATTCTTTAAGGTAATACACTGGATGCATCAAACAAAGCGCGGTTTCATTCATTCAACTGGTTCTTTGTGAAGTTTTGTTCAAATTAATTTGGCTAAAGAAACGTTCAACGAAAGCATTTGAAAGTGGGAGGGACAAAAACGTTGAAATTATTTTAAGATTTGGATAACTTGGTAGCCCACTGGTATCTTTACTGCTAATCTGTTTCCAAGTAATGAACGGCTGATATTTCTGGTGTCAATTGTTCATCCAAGTAACGTTTTCGCTGCTCTTCCTCAAGACCTTTCTTATCGACTAACTTTTCATTTGAAGAATTTCGTTTAAAATATATGATACAGATGTTGGAGTCAATTTTGCAGCATTACACAGATTTAGCCAACGTACGAGGTCATGTTCAGAATCCTCGACGGAAAACTTTTTTGAATTTGTGAAACTCTTTTAACCAAGAACCATCAACAATTAGTAAAACAAACTTTGTCTTCTGAAATAATACCAGTTATATCTGACATCGTTTCAGTTGCTGTCGTCCCAATGTATATATCACATACTGCCACACAAGCACAGTGAATGTGTAGTGGATGTGTTTCAGCCCTCTTACCAACTAAAATTTACGATTGCTAAAACGTCCATCTAAAAATCCAATTATCGCATAATAATCACTTCCAATATTTTTGGAATAATAAATTCAAGCAACTTTATCCATAATCCATTAAAATTGTGCACCAAAATAATACGTCCCTGTAAAATTCAATCCAAAATATTTAGAGACGTCCCATAGACGTGTAGCATTTGCTACACAAGTGTAAAATTATAAAATTTCTCATTCGCACTTAAATAAAATAATTATTGACATTAAAAATCTTACTCTAAATTATTATTAATAATTTTCTACTTATAATTAGTAATCCTTGAAGTTTTTGTGTAAATGCATAACATATAAAATAACGATCGACATGTTCGAGTTTAAAGCCTCTGAAAAGGGCAACACTGCGCGTCACTCCGCGTCACTCTCTTGTTCGTCTTTAGCTGGTGCATACAGCGTCTTGTAAGTGAAAGAAATTAAGTGTTCAAATAGAGCAAAACCTGGTAAAGTATATTGACACAGTTTAGCATTTTTTAGTGTGCATTGTGTTAAGTATAAGGATCTTGGTCAGTATCGTGCTATAGATAAACATGAAAATAGTCGTAGAGTTCGTAACATAGCATGGCGCATTCCAAGTGCTATCTCAACATGACGTAGCGTAAATTTTGCGTGTCATGTGCATTTCTTGTGTCAAGATTATAGTAAGATGCTCAACTATGTCATTTCTTTACTACAATAATTATATACTTGCAGCTGTCATTATGATATTGAAATTCGCTCATCAAATTACTTCGTGAGAGCGTACGGTGGATTGCCGGCGTTCGTGTGAAAAATGGCGGAGCATAAAACTGCTGTGTCATTTCATTTTTATGTTCACTGGATTATGTTTTTGAATATATTTCTCTTTTGCTGCAAGAGATACGTTTAGTTTTTCTTTTTCAGTATGATTGACATGGATGAATTTAGGACTTTCCTCTTTATTTCTCGTACGGATATAGAGATATTATGGAGTACGAAATTCAGGCATGCATATTCTTGCAAAAGTTTTAGCTGTGTGATATTTCATTATATTCCATAAATTGTGTGCTTAATCGCATGTAGTTTTCAATATGAATAACAATTATGTCATTACCAAAAATTCTTGTAAATTTCATGCTCTTATTTTTAAAGCAAGGGCAGTAGAGAAAGAGCTTGCCAGCTGTTAAAAGTCTATCCTATTTCATGAGCTCGACAAAAGGAGAACAGTCATTGCCAGTTTCTAACCTTCCTGTTTCCTTCCTGAGCCTTAAAGAAATTAATAGCTTTGAGTTAAATCTGTGGAAGAAGTTCAGGTTTTTCTCTGTGATGGGAAAATTATCCATTGCAGTGTAGGGATTGTCAGTTGTGGAATCTTTCCTTGGTGCCTCTTCGAGAACCTTCTCATTCAGCGTTTTCGACTATTGCAGATCCTCAACGGCACCAAACGCCACAACACACATTCCTTGGGCTTGAGCTGTACAAGTTAAATTCACGTGGCCTACTCAAACTTCGAGTTACACCATTTAACTCGACCTTATTGCCTTGCATTTGCCTCGGTTTTTGTGAGCTGTTTTCAGCCTGGTATATTATCAAATTACTGGCTAAGAGATTAACTGCTCCAACCATGGACTCTTGTCGTCAGCGTTTAACGATCTCAAAATCCGACATAAATTAAAGATCGATATCTCAACATCAATCACGGTTCCAAAAATGCTTCTAATTCACCTGCAAAAATTAAGCAGAATTGAAGCCTATTCCTAAAGCCAACGAATTTCTCGGGATTGTTAAATTGCCCGCAATCTGAAAGTAACCTCCACAAAACACACGCACTTACACCTGGCGAACGTCATCGCTCGCCGGACCTCGCCTGCACGGAGTTTCCCATCTAAGAGAAGATCGTCCGAAGTCAAGCAGCGCCATCGTTCATCACGGCTTCCCTCAATAAAAAGATACAAGCTGAGTAGTCCCATGAATTGTCTTTATTATCCCTCTCTTGCAATTTCGAAAAACACTATTGAGCAAACGTTTAAGGTTGGAAGTTAATAATAACTAGCATATCCAGCAATCTTAACACTGGTGACCCCAGCTTTCGAGCTTAAAACAAAACTATTCAACTCGATAAGTGTTTGAGAAAAACGTGAGAGAGGATAATGTTGGCATATCATTGTAATGATAAGTTTCCCATTGTGTAGTATGCCTTGAGAATTTTCCATGGATGTACTGTGCTAACGTTCTCTGAGCAGCTCTAAAAATTTTTTTTTCTTTCATGCTGTTTCCTGTCTTTTGTTTCGTGTGCCACAGTAGGAAGGAAAAACAAATTTTTTCCCCTTATTTCCGTGCTTTACGCTTATTTCTGACTACCGTAAAAATTTTCGTTTACATATTTTTCTTTTGAACTTTTGAACAAACTTTTGACACTTTAATACCAAAGTTATTAGGTGTTGATTACGTAAATTCCGTGCCGTTATAGCTTAATTTTGTATTCAAAAGAAAAAAAATTGCCAGTATGTCCGACACAGAGAATGGTCCAGATCCCGCGTGCAATAAGCCTATAACTCTTCCTCCTTTCATACCAGCAGAAAGCCAAATTTGGTTCAACCAAGTTGAGGCTATTTTCCGATATAATAAAATAACGAACTCATCAGACATGTTCCATGCATTAATAGCTGCTGTGCCCACGCAGATGTTAAGCGACTCAAATGAATTGATTGTGAATCCGCCTGCTATAAACCCTTACGGGATCTTAAAAAGTAAAATCCTCGAAAAATTACAGTTGTCCGACGCGGACAAGTTTAGGTCTCTTGTGGATGCCTCGGCAATTCCACCTGTCTCTGCCATTTTCTCTCCTACTTCGTTAGTTAAGGAGTTGCGAAAACTAGCAGCCGGTGTTGCCGTAGCTGAGGGATTTCTCAGAGAAGTGTACTTGACCAAAGTACCGTCTACGGTGCGACCTTTCCTGTCGATGGTCGGCCCGAACGAAAGCATCGAGACCCTGGCTCAGGCCACGGAGACAGTGATGCGCAATCTAAACATGTCACAAGCACCGCAGGTAGCTTCCTTGAACGCATCAGCTGCGAATTTTAGCCCGTCAAATACTGTTAATAATCAATCCTCAGCAGCAATGGATACAATGCAACGAGAAATCGCCGAACTTAAACAAGCTGTCCAGAATTGCCAGTTAGGTCAGAGTGTAGCTCATATCCAGTCAGGCCCAAGGAATGTCTCACGTTACCATGCCTACGACTATCCCTATGACTATCCCCTTCCTACTCCTCAACGTTTCGATAGAGGTAGATTTTATGATAGGTCAAATCAAAACCGCCACTCTAGATCGCGCTCTCGCGATGCTAATAGTAATTTATGTTGGTACCATAACAAGTTTGGTGACCAAGCACGAAAGTGCGGGTCCCGATTCTGTCCTCGTTATACCGAAATGATTTCGAGAAACGCCAACAGCGACGCATAGTAGCGAGTACTGCGTTGCCTAACTCCCAGACTACTCGCCTCTTAACTATATTAGATCCCACTACCAAATATCGATTTTTGATCGAAAAATGTTCAAGTGTGTCAATTATCCCAGCCACGGCTAAAGATAAAAACAATAATAATTTAGTGGCGACACTACGCGCCGCAAATGGCACGCCAATAGCTTGTTATGGAGAGAGAGTACTAGAGTGCAGTCTGGGATTGAGGCGAAACTTTCTCTTCAGTTTCCTCATCGCGGAAGTCCAAGAGCCCATTATTGGCGCGGATTTCCTAGCGAAGTATGGGATCGTTGTAGATTTTAAAAACCGTAGAATTAGGGACGAGGAGACACAGATCTCAATTCCCGCTTGTGGCATAACTAGAGCTAATGTCTTGCATTCCTTCTCTATTGCTTTCAAGAAAGAGTGCATGTTCGAGCAGGTTCTCGCAGAATACCCTGCATTAACAAACTCTAACTTAGCTTCTAAAAATGTGCAGACGAGCACAAAACATTTCATTGAAACAACTGGACCGCCAGTTTACTCCAGAGCTAGACGCTTACCGCCTGATCGATTGACTTTAGCCAAGAAAGAATTTGCTAGGATGTTAGACAGCGGCTTATCCGCTGTTCCAAAAGCCATTGGGCTAGCCCTCTCTTGCTAGTACCCAAGGCTAACGGTGAATTCAGACCGTGCGGGGATTTCCGCAGGTTGAATGCCGTTACTCTACCTGACCGCTACCCTATTCCTTACCTACATGATTTAGTGCAAATTTAGAGGGAGCACAAATTTTCTCAAAAATCGACCTCCAGAGCGCCTTCCATCAAATTCCACTTGAGGATAGCGCTATACCTAAGACCGCGGTAATCACTCCGTTTGGTCTCTTTGAATTCCTCAAGATGCCTTACGGTCTAAGGAATGCTCCTCAGACATTCCAACGACATATGGCTGAGATCTTCTCGGATCTCACCTTTGCCTATGTGTACCTTGACGACATTTTGGTGGCATCCGCAACCCCGGAACTACATAAAGACCATCTTGGGGTCGTGTTTGAAAGACTGTCCGATAATGGACTCCTGGAAAATCCTGCCAAATGTGAGCTCGGAAAGCCATCACTGATTTACTTAGGTCATGAAATCTCTAGCCTAGGTCTAAAACCTTTGCCTTCCAAAGTAGAAGTGATCAAAAACTTTCCTCTTCCACAGACCCAGAAGGAACTGAGTAGGTTCCTAGGTTCTGTTAATTTCTATCATAGATTAATCAGAATTGCGCGCAAACTTTAGCCCCCTTGTCAGACTTGCTGGAACCTAAAAGACAAGGTAAATCTACTGAGGTAAAATGGACGGATGCAGCACGCAAAGCTTTTGACGAGATTAAGCACAAGCTAGCTACCGCGACTGAATTATCCTACCCTATTGCCAATGCTGACTTCAGTTTAGTGGTTGATGCCTCCAGTACTGCCGTAGGTGCGGTTTTGCAACAAAAAGTAGGCACTAATATTTCTCCTCTTGCCTTCTTTTCCAAAAAGCTATCGCCCACTGAGCGTGCTTACAGCGCGTTCGGTAGGGAACTCCTTGCTATCTATCTGTCTGTGAGACACTTTCGCTATGCTCTAGAGGCAAGGGAGTTCGTGATCTACACAAACCACAAACCCTTGAACTCGGCGATCAAAATGCCTTCTGAGCGCCACTCGCCAAGAGAAGCTCGACATCTGTCTTTCATTAGTCAGTTTACCACTGACATCCGCTTCATTAAAGGGTTGGAGAATACTGTTGCTGACGGTCTATCTAGAATTAATTCTGTCCAAAACAGTGGTGAAATCACTTTCGGTAATATTAGTAATGCTCAGAAGGAGGGTCCTGAACTCCAGGATCTTCTCAAACCTTCTAACACTACCTCTTTAAAATTAACCTTGGTTGACGGCGTGTACCGTGATGCTGAGCGACTTCCTCGTTTGTATCTTCCTGCGACTCTCCGCAGAGTAGCTATTCTTCACTATCATTCTCTTTCACATCCTGATATAAACCGTACATTGCGTTTGATTTCCGATCGTTTCGTCTGGCCAGCGATGCGTAAGGAGGTCAAGCAAATTGTGCAAAATTGCCATGCATGTCAGAGTAGCAAAGTTGTGAAACATAATCGTGCAGCGCTACAGAGTTGTGCATTTGCTGGACACAAATTCGACTCCGTACACCTAGATTTGGTGGATCCGTTGCCTTTGTCGCGCGGTCATTCTTATTTTTTAAACATAATTGATAGATTCTCCAGATGGGTTGAGGCCGTGCCTCTTCCTGATACCCAAACTGAGACTGTAGCTCGCGCTTTCATGAGTAATTGGATTTCCAGATTTGGGGTTCCCTTAAGTGTCACGCATGACCGGGGATCACAATTTACCTCCAAATTCTGGAGTGAGCTTAGCACCGCTTTAGGGTGTGAAAACATCAACACCACAGCATATCACCCGCAGTCGAATGGACTCATTGAGAGAGTCCACAGAGGTTTAAAGGCTGCATTGCGTTGCCTTAATTGCAGTCACGATTGGACTGACAGACTTCCAGTAGTATTACTGAGTATTAGGAATTTGCATAGGTAAGATCAGCAGTGCACAGCAGCAGAAATGTTGTATGGAAAGACGCTTCGCCTTCCTGGCGACATTGTTGACCCAAAACCTTTGCCTGAATTTTCATCTGCTGACCGTTCCGCATATGTAACCTGTCTCAAGGATTGCATGCGTCAGATCAAGTATGTTGCTCCACGAATGCCTCAGACAAAAGATAAACTTGATCCTGCGTTTCAACAGTGCACACATGTGTACGTCCGTAATGACAGCATAAAACCAACTCTCACACGCCCTTATGATGGCCCATTCAAAGTACTAAAACGGACGCCAAAGTATTTCGTCCTTGAAAGATCTGGTTCACCCGACCCTGTGAGCATAGATCGATTAAAGGTCGCGTATACCTCCGATAATAGTGTGATTTCTAACTCTTCATTCTCTCCACAGAACTTCCTTTCCACTAAGACACGATCATATCGTCCACCTCAGTTTCCTCAGTTGGCTGCATTGTTGCCTATTCAACTTGAGTGTAATCCTTTCTTTGTGCCTGTACCTTCAAACCCTATCCCAAATCCTATCGTAGACTCTAATTCTAGCTCTCGTAGTGAAACAGCGACAAGTCTGGAGAGAACAGACGAGACCGCTACAGTAACTCCTATACCAAGAACTCTTGCTGATCTAAATCTGCAGACCCGTTTGGTGAAGCTCCCCCGCTCAGTAACATTCTCCCACCACCAAACCCGGCATGGTCGCGTAGTTCGAACTCCTTCCCGCTACAAATGATTGCAGCGGGTGGACCTTTCGGTCTGCGCCTTGGGGGGTAATGTAGCATTTGCTACAAAAGTGTAAAATTATAAAATTTCTCATTCGCACTAAAATAAAATAATTATTGACATTAAAAATCTTACTCTAAATTATTATTAATAATTTTCTACTTATAATTAGTTATCCTTGAAGTTTTTGTGTAAATGCATAACAAATAAAATAACGATCGACATGTTCGAGTTTAAAGCCTCTGAAATGTGCAACACTGCGCGTCACTCCGCGTCACTCTCTTGTTCGTCCTTAGCTGGTGCATACAGCGTCTTGTAAGTGAAAGAAATTAAGTGTTCAAATAGAGCAAAATCTGGTAAAGTATATTGACACAGTATATCATTTTTTAGTGTGCATTGTGTTAAGTGTAAGGACCTTGGTCAGTATCGTGCTATAGAAAACATGAAAATAGTCGTAGAGCTCGTAACATAGCATGGCGCATTCCAAGTGCTATCTCAACATGACGTAGCGTAAATTTTGCGTTATGTGCATTTCTTGTGTCAAGATTATAGTAAGATGCTCAACTATGTCATTTCCTTACTACAATAATTATATACTTGCAGCTGTCATTATGATATTGAAATTCGCTCATCAAATTACTTCGTGAGAGCGTACGGTGGATTGCCGGCGTTCTTGTGAAAAATGGCGGAGCATAAAACTGCTGTGTCATTCCATTTTTATGTTCACTGTATTATGTTTTTGAATATATTTCTCTTTTGCTGCAAGAGGTACGTTTAGTGTTTCTTTTTCAGTATGATTGACATGGATGAATTTAGGACTTTCCTCTTTATTTCTCGTACGGATATAGAGATATTATGGAGTACGAAATTCAGGCATGCATATTCTTGCAAAAGTTTTAGCTGTGTGATATATCATTATATTCCATAAATTGTGTGCTTAATCGCATGTAGTTTTCAATATGAATAACAAATATGTTATTACCAAAAATTCTTGTAAATTTCATGCTCTTATTTTTAAAGCAAGGGCAGTAGTGAAAGAGCTTGCCAGCTGTTAAAAGTCTATCCTATTTCATGAGCTCGACAAAAGGAGAACATTCATTGCCAGTTTCTAACCTTCCTATTTCCTTCCTGAGCCTTAAAGAAATTAATAGCTTTGAGTTAAATCTGTGGAAGAAGTTCAGGTTTTTCTCCGTGATGGGAAAATTATCCATTGCAGTGTAGGGATTGTCAGTTGTGGAATCTTTCCTTGGTGCCTCTTCGAGAACCTTCTCATTCAGCGTTTTCGACTATTGCAGATCTTCGACGGCACCAAAAGCCACAACAAACATTCCTTGGGCTTGAGCTATACAAGTTATATTCACGTGGCCTATTATTTTATATGCAACTCAAACTTCGAGTTACACTATTTAACTCGACCTTATTGCCTTGCATTTGCCTCGGTTTTTGTGAGCTGTTTTCAGCCTGGTATATTATCAAATTACTGGCTAAGAGATTAACTGCTCCAACCATGGACTCTTGTCGTCAGCGTTTAACGATCTCAAAATCCGAAATAAATTAAAGATCGATATCTCAACATCAATCACGGTTCCAAAATTGCTTCTCATTCACCTGCAAAAATTAAGCAGAATTGAAGCCTATTCCTAAAGCCAACGAATTTCTCGGGATTGTTAAATTGCCCGCAATCTGAAAGTAACCTCCACAAAACACACGCACTTACACCTGGCCAACGTCATCGCTCGCCGGACCTCGCCTGCACGGAGTTTCCCATCTAAGAGAAGATCGTCCGAAGTCAAGCAGCGCCATCGTTCATCACGGCTTACCTCAATAAAAAGATACAAGCTGAGTAGTCCCATGAATTGTCTTTATTATTCCTGTCTTGCAATTTCGAAAAACACTATTGATCAAACGTTTAAGGTTGGAAGTAAATAATATCTAGCATACCCACCAATCTTAACAGACGCATCGTTGCAACATTTTTCGACACCAGACGCTCACTTTTAAAAAAATCACTGCTTGGTGCACATCTCAGTTTTCTTACTGGTGAGACTTAAATTATTGGTTTACTGTGGTGATCTACGGGTAACTATATATATTTTATGTAACATGTAAATAATATTGTGCTGTGTAAATATCAAGTAGGCTTACCTCAAATTACCAATAGTGCTAAATTTGTGATGTAGTTTTCTTTCCCAGAAGTTGTGGTTCTCACAGTGCCTTTGTTCCTTGTGTATTGTTGTATACCCTATTTAGAGTTTGAGCAAAAAATGTATTACTGGTCAGGAGAATTATTCTCTGCAGGATGCATAGTAGCAATCTAGTTGCCGTCATTATTTTCAGAAGTATGAAATTGCCAAAACCCTATTAAATGTCAAGTCATTCTCATTCTTAAATAATTCAGACATGCCGATAGTTGTTAAGGATATAGCGCTGAAGGTTGCTCTTATCTCAGTTGTCAGGCTTCTGAGTGCTATTCAATTAGAGATAAATATTTCAATATGTACTTTGTAAAATAGGGACCCTCACTTTTGTAAAATTAGTTAGTAAGTTTTCAAAGTTCTAATTTACCAGGCTCATAATTAATTTGCCATATGGACCATGTGGCTTCACTTGGTTCACACAGTTCATGTGCTAAAGTTAATTAATTATTAAATAAGGTGTGAACCTTCACCCGGCGCAGAGTTCTTATTAAGCTCTTATTTCACTTATTAATTATCTAAGCTAGGTTCATTAATTTCATTGTGCCGGGTGAATATGGTAAAAGTTGTCTTAATTTATGTGCTACATAGGTTAGGTAGGTTTCAGAGTCTCATTGTGTCAAGCATACTGATTCCCATTCCCTTATCAACTTGAAATCACTTTAGCTAACTCAAAAACAATCTTGACAATTTAAATAATTTATTTACAATTAACAATTTACTCAAGCACCTTAATAATTTCATTACTCTAAGCCAACTTCTAAATTTAAAGTTGTGCGGTTATTCCTGCTATTGTTTGATCCTAGTTAATTTCTAACTTGGGTATAATTATTGCAGACAGTTCTTAGTGGTCTGGCAGCCCATTCTAAGACCACAACGGCCAACCCAAAAGCACTTGTGCATTCTAGTAAAATGTAACCCAGATTAGGAGGAAGTGACTTCCTAGATTTAGGGAAATAAAGTCTCCTTTCTATCGATGCACAGCCAGTAGCCCTTATTTGTACAGAGTCAACCTCCATGATCTAGTTGCAAATTCTGCTAATGCGGAATTATACTTTACTATTACCAATTCTAATGACCATAAACTTATTGACTGCTAGTGATGTTAGGTTAGGACTTGTCAGAGGGTCTTTAGAAAAACACCCGATTTTAGGTGCCAACTAGGCTAGGCTGCGGCTCAGGCGCCGAGTTGTAGTTTACCTAGTTTACCATGAGTACTAGACCTCTGTCAAATTCTTCCATGTAAGCACATTGTGAGGCAGTCTTGCTCGTATGTCAGTGCTTGTTCATGTGGCACAGTAACCAGCGTCTTGTTCCGAACAGGATCCACGAGTTCATCACAACACAACCCATCCCTAAAACAATTAGGGATATATAGCACTTTACTCGCACCTTCCTGCAGTGTAGCCACTCAACCATCACAACGGCTAAAGAATACTGCCTCTTCCAAGTTCCAATACTTCCAACTCTCCCAAATACTTCTGCCGGATTGTCTTTCGAATCCTGTCCGGTTCTCACTTCACATTAATTATCACCCAAACCGTGGTTGCTCACCGGTTGTTCTTCCTCTAACGGTGACAGTTGTCCGCCGCACCATTCATAACAATTGAATTCACTCAATGGCGACACGTCACGCAAACCCCAAACGCATTCCCACATAACGCTCCTAATTACACGCCACGAGACGGACCCTGGAGCGCAGCGACGGGAGTTCTCGCCTTCAAAGAGAAGATCCTCGAGGACGCCTCAAGATCCCACGGATCCCGCCTCGCTTCAGCATTCCATCAATAGGGAATAAAAAACCCCCAAGGCGAGCGTAAACTGACATTTCATTGACCTTTCGAGTTTTGGCAGATGGGCTTTCTTTTGATCAGTTAGAGGCGCCAGTAGTCGCGTCCGAACACCGTACCAACCTCCTTCTGAGGACGAGTCAGATATTTCTCCATGTATCTAGTAAGTGTCGCCTTCTCCGGTGACTGGTGACCCGTTATTATCGAATGCCTTAAGCCTTGCTGACGACTCCAGAACATCCACTGGAGTACAAAAAACTTGACTTAAAAATTCCAACAAGCAACAACCAAGAATTTCACAAATGTTGGATGAGATGGATTCAGGCAAGAAATGGTCGCATTCTTCACATGAGCTACACGCATAAAATCTGAACAAAAGCTCATAATTAGGCTATAGATTTCTGATCTAAGATTGAAAATATTTGGAGAGTCAGAAAAAAAAACACATTAATTTGTCAAACTTGAAATCTAAGAACTCCGAATAATCACAGGTTAGCTTGTTGTTTAAAGCATTGGCTATCTTTTATCTGAGTTCGATTGCTAAACAACTCAACAAAATAAGTACAAGTGCATCCTACTGCTCCAACGATCGTCGCACACAGCTTGCAAAGAAACTGCACGTCGCACATTGCGAAACGAACATCAACTTGTTTAGTACTCGTATGGAGCGAGTTAACTTGTACTAAATTGACTATTCCAATGTTTGAACGTTTCATTTTGCGTTAATGTCTTCTGCTCAATTAATTCTTATTTGGGTAACTCATCTGTAGTTATTGACAATCTTCTGTTTTTTCATGATTTTTATAATATAGATTTGAAATATATATTTTACCCTAGATTTCGTATTTTTTCTCCTTACCCTAGACTGTACCCTAGGAGGGGTCTGGTTACCCTAAACTAGGGTAATTAACCTAGGAGTGGAAGCACTGCCCAAAGTTTTTAAGGAGTGAATAGATTCTTTGTTTATATTTTATTCTAAGACCTAGTACAGTTCTAATAAACATGATTTCAATATTAACAGCATTCAATTGTTTATAAGTTTCTAAAGACAATTCGATTGAAGAAAAATAACTTTCCTGATATTTACATCCGTGTTTTTTAGTCATGATTTTTTTAAATGTTTTTTAAAAAAACAATTTTTTTGGTCCCATAAAATATAATAGCATGTTTTTTTAGTCAAGATTTTTCTGTTAAAAAACAATGTTTAAAAAAACAGCATTGGATTTTTAAGGTCACATAAATATATTAATATTCATGTTTTTTAGTCATAATTTTTGTATAAATAACATGTTTTTTTAAAAAAACAGCATGGTTTTTTAGTCACATCTTTATCAATGACCATAAGTAAAGATATGTTATTATAACACACCATTTTGGGAGTTGAAAGTCATTCACATGTATTGTAAAATAAATGAAATATCAAAGCATGAAACCACAGAAAATGAAAAATTTCATAAAACCATAGAAAACCATCAATTAAGAAGTATGCTGTTTTATTTTGCAATTTGACATGAAAACAAATAGTGTAATGTGGTTTTTTTCTTGCTCAGTTATTTTCAGAAAAATATTAAAAAAAACAAAATATCCACGTTTTTTTTGCGACGGTTTTTTTTTTTACGTGTTTTTTTTTAAAAAGGCATGGTTTTTTTAGTCACATCTCTATGCAGGTACCTGTTATTAGGTTGTTAATCTCTTCTAGGTTATGTTGCAGGAAAGTCTGATCAAGATAGGGAGGGAAATATGCATTTATCATGGTAATAGGTTTCTTATTAACAAAAACTTTACATGCAACTATTTCCAGTACACTTAATTACATGAATGAATGGAATGCTGTTGTGAACAAAGGTTAGCACCCCACCCCCTCGGCCTTCTGTGCGTTCTTCTCTGTATGGGACATTGTATCCTCTTAATTTAACTTGGCTATTTTGTTTTAGGTGAGTTTCCTGGAGACATATAATTCCAGGCTGCTGTTTATCTGCCATTACCTGTAAAAAAGGAAGTTTTGAATAAAAACCTCTGAGGTTCCATTGTAATATAGTTAAGTTCATTGTGAATTGATTAGAGAGGTGAAATTCAGCTTTGTAAGTGTTTCCGTGATTATTTCCTCAGCATTTAGTTTATTCCCAAGCTCAGTCATGCACTCAATTTTCTCTGTAATAGAAATTGCTACTAATAGTTTAATGATGACTGGGAGTAACTGTAAGATAGATTTTCTGAAGAAAATCTCCATACTTACATTTGGCATGTCTGTGTTATTTCCACCAATGTTTTTACCTTGATCAGGATTTTGCATAACTATTTGAGTTTGAGTAGTACCTTGTGAGGCTGGATTTGTAGGAGCATTTGAGCTACTTCTTAGGATCCTATGGCTGTATTCTGTATATTCTGTGTTCTGTGCATGTTGATTTGCTTTTATTGCGCGGGCGTTTTCTATGTGCTGCTCTTGGTTTACATATTTCTTTTTTGTTACTGAATTTACTTTATCTACAGGCTGTATGGTTTTTCTTGGTGAATAAGTGGCTGTAGCATATCAAACCACAGGTGTTTCTCTGGTGTTACCAGGAGTGTTGGTTTGTGCTAATGATGGGAAGGTATACTGGGATTGTATAACCGGAGAAGTTTCCTCAAAAATCTCTTGTACTGGTTTAGTTTGTTCCTGGGAGTACACAATTCTACGGGCTTCATTGAAGGAGATACGATCACCAGCTCGAAGTTTGCACACTTCCTGCTCTTTGATGTAGATGGCACATTCTTTTGAGGTTGCTGTATGGTTTCCTTTACAGTTTGGGCAGTGAAAGTTGTTTGAGTTACAATTTTGTTCTTCATGATCAAAGGAGGAGCACTTTCTACAAATCTTCTTGTTGCGGCAAACAGAAGCTGTGTGTCCCCATCTCCAGCATTTTCTGCAGCGTATTGGGCTCGGATAATAAGGGTCTACCTTATAGTTACAGTATCCTGCCTGGATCTCTACTGGACATGTCGGTCCTAGAAATGTCAAAACAAAAATTGGCGAGTGTGCTCGTTTAGGATCCATGTTCATTTTTCTTATTCCAACAACTCCAGAAGGAGCAAGTTGGTCAAGCAAGTCATCCAGTGAATCATAGAGAAATACAGGAGCATAAATTTTACCACATGATGTGGATGCTCCCCAGGCAATCTGGGTTTTAACAGGTACATTGCCAAATGTTTGAGTTTTCAGCAGGGTTTTAGTTTGTTCCAGAGTTTTGGTTTTGACGATTAGGCTTCCTGTTTTTTTATAATCTACTTTCTCAACAGGTCCACAAATCTTGTTTAATAATTCCTGTACCTTGAATGGGTTGAGTTTTGTAAGTTTAATGTGCTCATCAGTTGAAGAGATTATAATGTGCCTTGTGGATTGTGGCATCTTATTAGCATTTTCAGGAAGATTCAGATTGATTTTGGCTGATTTCCTTTCTACAGTAGACTTTTTTGTCATTTGTTGCAGTTCTTCTTGATTATTAGGGATTTTGTCTTTACTTGCATTGAAGGAATTTTAATTTGATACAACTCCTGAGGGATTTGATATCATTGATAGGGATAGTTCCTCAATGGAAGTGTTTGATATGTCATGAGTGTTTCTTTTTTATTGCTGTTGATTTCAAGGGTAGCGTCTGGACTTTTGTCGAGTGTTTTCTTGACTGCATTTGAACCTGCTGTTTGCATTTGATTTTCCTGCAATTTTTTTGAAGGGTAGGAATCCTCTGTCTCAGCTTGAACTGGTTGGGACACAGTTATTGGGGTTGAGCTCCTAACCTTAAGATTTTTTTTGGTAGAGGCTGTACCTCCATGTTTTCCTCTGACAGGTTGTGTGTGTGAGTGGGGTTTTTCTCTCTCTTTTTTTGGGGAGCCTCCAGCTGCTTTAGAATTTTTCCCATTGGTTGGCCTTGCACTTTCTAGTCTGCACAATACCTTCTGCAAAGTTTTGGAAAGGTTTTCTATTTGAGACACTTCTAAGGGTTTTTTTTTGAATGAAGAAACAGAGTTCAAGTTAAAGTTGCTATCCAACAAAGAGTACACTAGGTGACGTTTAAAGTTGATGAATTCTAAGATGCTCAGAACTTGCCCGAGCTATGGGGCAAAGGCCCCAGCAGGTTAGTCAATTGCCCTCAACCACTGCCACAGTATTCAGTTATCAATCATAAATACTAATAATTTCGTAAATAAAGTTACTTGCCAGTTTTAAGCCAGTAATTATCGTATTTAGCCACCACGTTCTGTCCGCTCAAACATCCGCACTCCTCATAGGTCTATCACGAACATCGCAAGAACTTTTCTGCAGAAGATATCAATCGAGTAACGTAGTCAAACCCCATGGTAGCCAACCCTTAACTCTGTCTGTTGACAAGCCTAGTCTCTATGCGATGTTGCCATATTTCTGCTACCACCAATATCAGCGTAAAATTTTCACTACAAATAAGTTGGCAACAAACAGTAAAATCCGGCAATTTTTCAAGCCATTCGAAAACATGCGATCATTTATGATATTTTGAAAAAGAAAATTTAAAAGAAAAGTTGTTGAGCATAATAAAAAAATGATCAATAACAGTAGATTGTATATTGAAGTACCATTTTGACCAATGAAAAAACACCGAACGTTCAAACCAACCTACTGCTCTAACCAACCTACCTATTACACATAGACGTTTCGAATAACCTATATCTTGAAGCTGATAAAATTCCCTATCTTTCCTGACTAAAGAAAAACTTTTCGTAACCTGGTCGAAGGGTATGGAGTTAATGCACTGTAATATAGCGAGTAGTGTAAGTTCTAGTTAGAGAGACCAAAAGTTGGCAACGCTCGAAAGAGCAACACTCGTCAGTCAGTCTTCTACAGTAGGGGTCTCGGGCTTAACAACAAGTAAATGTTGGCCGAGTGTGTATATAATTACCTACTGTGGTTGGTATCTAACTTCTTAATTTCTAAACTAATGTACTTAATTCTGCTCGACTCTTTTCTATATATTCCCACCTATCTCCGCTCTACTCTTGCTAGCCACAGGAATTGAGTATTCAAGTTAAGGTATCCAAGAGGTGAGTGAACAATTTACCTAAATTGATGTGTCATTGCATTGTCTATTTTGGTCAGCACTGTGACTATGTTGTGTCTATGTGGAACCTATAATATTGCTCTAGTGTAGGGCTACCTACTCTACTATACTGGCGACGAGGAGTTTGGTAGAACTACTGGGAGAGGCTAGACTAGTGAAGGAACTCAGAATTATTCAGTGACTAGAGTATTGGTGCTGTAAATTTCTGTTTACCAAGGTGTATTATTACAGTCTCTTGAATTGGCTACTCTTGCAACTGCTCTTGTTCCTACTACTATTTCAGGCAAATATCTGACAAATTAGCTGTGTAAGTAGCTGTAAAGCTGGGTAAATATGCCAATGCTAGGCTCAGTGGGAGAATTCAACCCTTTAGAGGAAGAATTCTCGGAATATGAAGTCAGGCTAAACTGCTTCCTGAGTATTAATAAAGTGGAAGATTCAAATAAAGCCAAAACATTTATTGCTCTGGTGGGTCTTAAAATTGTGAGGTTAGCAAAGGACCTGCTCTCCCCTAAAAGACTTTTAGATGCTACCTATGATGAGTTCATGGAAGCGTTAAGACGGCATTTTAAGCCGACACGTAACCAGATCTTTGAAAGGTTTAGGTTCCATAAGCGGAACCAGAAGCAAGGGGAGAGCATTGCTGATTTTGTGGCTAGCTTGTAGGCCCTTTCAGACACCTGTAATTTCAAACAGGAAGTGCTAGAAGAAACACTTCTAGACAGGTTCATACTGGGTGTGGCCAGTAATGATGTTCAAAATTGCTTGCTGAATGAAGCTGACCTGACATGGCAAAAGGCCATGGATCTAGCTACTGCTAAAGAAACCACACTGAGAGAAACAGTGGGGTTGAGGCAATCAAATCCTATTCTAAATGTAGGTCAGAGTAGAGTTCAGCAAACTGTGCACAAGCCTCAGGGCAAGACTCAGGCACAAGCTAGCCCTAAATCAGCATGCAGCGGCTGTGGTAATCTGCACTGGCGTAGAGATTGCCCCTACAAAGACAGTGTTTGTCATGGTTGTGGCCAAAAAGGGCATCTAAAAAAATGTTGTTTTAAACTAAGAGGGCAGAAATCTGCTAAAGGCAACAAAAATAATTTTGTGCATGCTATGCATGAAAAAAGGGGGAGAAAACACCACCCTAACCCTAATGGAACTAGCAATGGAACCAGTGCAGACTACCCAGCCCCCAATCATGGGTGTTATGGGGAAATATTTTCTTTAGCCGAGGAAATGAAACCCCCAATCAAAATTAAATTGTTACTAAATGGTGTGCCATTAGAGATGGAGGTAGATACGGGTGCTGCCAGGTCTATCCTTTCAATGGCCACCTACTCTAAAATACCAGCTAAGTCAAGACCCGAGCTGAGACCTTCGGATGTTAAGCTTAGGACTTATGGGGAAACCACACTAGTGGTTTGTAGGGGAGATTAGGGCTAACATCCAGCGTGAATCTAGTGGTATGGTTCCTCAGCTAGCAACTATTGTGGTTGTAGACAGGGAGGGGCCAGCCTTGCTGGGTAGAGACCTGATTAACTCCCTAGGATTAACGATAGATGCTAATAGGGTACATAAATTAGTTACCCAGGCAGATGGACTAGTACAAAAGTCGGGAAGGGTGTAATATATGCACTAATATGCACTAATAGAACTCGTCTTACAATTTTATGTTTGATGGTTGGTTAGACTTTTAGCGTTGATACCAATTTCAAAACATAAAGATCTCGAGAAGGTTTTAAATCACGTAACAGAGGATAAATGAGAACACAGGGTAACTCAGCTTTTTTTGTGTATGGTTTTATTCGAAGGCGCCGGGAGGATCGCCGAGACTTTATCCTGAAGATCTTGACTGAAGATACTTCGCAGTCCTGAGGCGGTAGGTCCAGCCGGTTGACGAGGTTTTAGGTGTATTGTGTTCAGGTTATTCAATTTACTGAGGGCAATTTTAAACAAGCACAACAATCGGTGCGTTGCTATTTATGTGGGCAAAGCCTGCTTAATTTTGGAGCAGGTGAGTTTGATCACAGGTAATGAGCCTGGTGGCGATGATGACTCTTCGTTTGAGTAGTAATTAAGATCACGGCACGCTGAATTCAGCAGATGAGAGGCTAATTAAATTGTGCCGTAATTGGAGGCAGTTTAGAATTAAGGCCCGTAATTAGAAAATATATATCAGGTTAAAGGCCCAGGGATGGATGTTTGTGGTGTTGGTGACGTCGGAGAATGCGACGAGCTCTGAACCACACCAGATCACAACAAGAAATGACGCTCTGGGAAAGGCGTACGCTGGGATGTTGCCACAATGGCTAGCTAAGCTCAAACGACTGTTGATATTATTTTCTTTGTGTGGTTTACACAAAAACATTTAGGATTAATAATTATAAGTAGAAAATTATTAATAATAATTTAAAGTGTGGGACTGTCGTACGTTGCGACAGTTGTCGTACCATGATGCAACCGCCACGCGTCGGAGCCGCCCGCTCGGCAGTGTTCAAATGGCAGTGACGGAGAGTAGACGCGCGTGTGTTTTCGCTCTTCGGTTCGCATCGTCTTCGGCGCGTTTTCTTTACCTGTGCAAAGCAAGGCAGGTGCCTTGCTTTCGTTCCTCAGGGCCAACGAGGAAGGCCAAACAGCTGCGGCAGCTGCTTGGCGGTTTTGCTGGCGGTGACGGCACCGGGCAAAATTTGAGGTAAGCCAACAAGCTATCTAGGCTTTTGGCGGTGGTAGCCTTCTTGTGGGCAGCAAGATGGCGGTGGCTGGAAAGGCTGCGTCAGCTGAGGTAGCTGACGCAGCTGAGAAGGCTGCGGTAGCCGGAGCTGGCGATGCGGGATCGCCAGTGCCGCCGGCGGGGAGCACGTCGGGAGTGCTCGTGGATGTTAGCCTGTTGGCTAACATTCTGACTCAAGCGCGTGGCCCGATCCTCGACCGGTTGTCTAGGCAGTTGCCTAAGTTGACTGGCGATGGATCGGTCGACGCGCTGGAGTGGCTGGAGAACCTGGAGAGGCTCTGCCAGCTGGAGCGGGTAGCTCCGACCGACGTCATCGGGTTCATGCTCGACGGCAATGCCGCTCGGGTGTTTCACTCTATGACTGTCGGTGATGCTGCTCAGTGGTCGGTAGTTCGGTCTACGCTGGTCTTGCAATTTGCGTTGCCTATGCAGGAGGCGTATAGGCGGTTCACCGACCGTCGGCTTGCAGCCGGGGAGTCGGTGGACGTGTACCTGGATGACTTGGCGCGTCTGGGTGGGAGAGTGGGGTCGACTAAGAAGGATTTGATTTTTCGGGTTAAGTTCTACGAGGGTCTCCCCACTACTCTGTATACGTGGGCAGTTTCGCGTGAGGACGCATATACTGCGCCGTTCGATGCTGTGGTGTCGAAAGTGCGGGAGAGAATGGTCGCACAGAGGGCTGCAGCCGGGCGAGGCCAGGAGGCCAGGCTCGGAGCAGACCTTGCTGCTTCGGGGAAGCAGGGCAGTGGTGGCAAGGGTGCTTGCTACCGCTGTGGCGGTGCACACCGCGTGCGGGCTTGCCCGCAGAAGCAAGGCGCGGCGGCGCCTGCTGGTAGGGGGGCCATGAAGGCTCCCGCCAAAAGGAAGTTTGCATGCTTTGCATGTGGGGAGGTCGGGTATTTCGCTTGCGACTGTGGGGACGGCGGACGGCAGAACTTCCCATGTGGGGAAGCACTGTCGTGTGGTAGTCGGGTTGCAGGGGCATTGCTTTGGTGTCACTGCGCTCGTCATGCCGGAGTTGGGGAATCTTGGCGTGGACTGTCTCCTCGGGAGTGATGTTATTGATCACATGGGGGGCGTCACCGTTAGGAGAGGTCCTGACTCGAAGTATGCAGTTGACTGGGGGAGATCCCGGTCAGCTGGATGCTGTAGGGGGTCCAGCAATGGACTCGCCTGTGCCAAGCTGGGAGCCGGCCTGGTGACGGGGGCGGGGTCGGTGGAGTCGAGAGGTGCGCCAGCACCGATCGAGATCGTCGACCCTGACTTTGTTGCTAGGTTCGCTGACGGTCGGTGGACCGTCAGTTGGCGGTGGTCTGAGAAGCCGCCCGAGGGGTTGCAGACTCGGGTCGCGGAGTACGGATGTACTCGGGCGCCTCACGTGCGTGAGCGCTATGATGCGGAGATTCAGAGTTGGATCTCTAAGGGTTGGTTGCGGCGATGGCATGGCCCCATCCCGGGCGTCATTCCGTTGCTGGCCGTCGTGCAACCAACGAAGGACAAAGTCCGTCCGGTCATGGATTATCGTGAATTGAACGGCTTTGTCGAATGTCATACTGGTGATGACATGGTCGCTGTGTGTGGCGACAAGATTCGGAAGTGGCGGCAGCTGCGGGGCGAGCTTAAGGTCGTCGACCTTAAGTCCGCGTACCTGCAGATCCACGTTTCCGAGGATCTGTGGCGTTACCAGATCGTGAAGTTTAAGGGTGTGCCTTACGCTTTGACGCGATTAGGCTTCGGCCTCTCGTGTGCACCTCGAATCATGACGGTGATTCTCGGCAAGGTTCTGTCGTTGAACGATCGCGTTCGTCGAGGGACGGACCACTATATCGATGATGTAGTGGTGTGTGAGTCCATTCTCAGCGCGCAGGAGCTCCGGGAGCATCTGGCACGGTACGGACTCGTGTCGAAGGAGCCTGAGTGCCTGGATGGAGGCCGGCTGTTGGGCATTTCTTTGCGGAAAGATGCCAACGGACATCTTCGGATGTCGCGGGGGACTGCTCTCTCCGAGTTTGGCTCGGTGAATGTCGGCTTAACGAAGAGAGGGCTGTTTTCCTTGTGCGGTCGGTTAGTCGGCCATTACCCCGTGGCGGGGTGGCTGCGTCCTTGTTGCAGTTTTTTGAAACGGCTGGGGTGCAGCGGCTCTTGGGACGACCCGGTTGACAGTTCTGTCAGCTCGTTGGCTGCAGACCTGTTGGCGCGGGCTCGTCGGGACGACCCTTTTGGGGGCGTGTGGGGTGTCGACTCGCATGGTACGGTTACCCTGTGGGCTGACGCCAGCTCCCTCGGAGTTGGTGTGGCCCTTGAGGTCGATGGCCGCATTGTGGAGGATGCGTCTTGGCTCCGAAAGAGTCGGACCACCTTCATATCAATGTGGCCGAGTTGGAAGCGGTGGCGCGGGGTATCAATTTGGCGATCGCGTGGGGTTTTGAGACCTTCACGGTCGCCAGCGATTCCCGGACAGTCGTCACATGGATGGACAGCACTGTCGATGGTCGCAATCGTGTTCGCACGAAGGGTGCGGCGGAGATGCTCGTGAAGCGACGTCTTGGGGTGATTCGTGAGACGATCGCTGAGCATGGTCTGGTCGTGTCTGTTCGCTTCGTCTCGACGATCGAGAATAAGGCCGACCAGCTGACCAGGGTACCTAAGAGGTGGCTTAGTTACCGCGATGGTGGTGAAGCCATCGCAGAGGTGTCTGCCGTGCTTGCCACTGGGGAGAGTCTCGAGGATGCCATTTGGGCGGCTCATCTGCCGCATCATTTGGGCATCGATCGGATGCTCTACTTGACGCGTCAGATCCGTAGTGATCTGTCGCGCGAACAGGTGAAGCGGGAGCTGGCTGGATGCGAGGCCTGCCAGCGGATCGATCCTGCGCTGCGGGGGGAAAATCTCGTGGAGCGAGGGGAGCTGTCTGTGGGGGAGAGTTGGCGCCGGGTTGCGATTGACGTAACCCATTATGGCAATAGGCTCTACCTGTCATTGGTTGACTGTGGTCCCTCGCGGTTCGCCATCTGGCGACGGCTGCTGAATGAGTCAGCAGCGAGCATTGTCGCTCACTTGCGTGAGGTCGTAATTGAGCGAGGGCCGTGTGACGAGTTGCTACTGGCCAATTCTACGGCGTTTCGATCAGCGAGTGTGGAACAGTTCGCTGATGCGTGGGGGATTTCGCTGCGATTCCGTGCCGCCTACGCCCCGAGCGGCAACGGGATCGTGGAGAGAAATCATCGGACGATCAAGAGGATCGCCGCCAGGGGAGGGATCACTCCTGAGGAGGCTACATTTTGGTATAATGTGACGCCCCGGAAGGACACTGAGGCGGGCTCAGTCCCTTCGAGCGGTATTTTTCGGTACCGCTGGCGAGTGCCGTTCGACGTCAATCTTCGGGCGATTCATGGCTGCGCGGACAACAGCTTCGCTGTCGGTGATGAGGTGTGGGTGAAACCCCCACTGCCTTCATGCACGAAGCAGTGGACGTCAGGTGAGGTCACCAGCGTCGTGTCAAAGTACGTAGTCTGCGTAGACGGCATGCCTAGGCATGTGCGCGACGTCAGGAGACGGCGAATTGGTGGTGCCCGGGGCCGTGTTCCCGAGAATCATAGGGGCGTTGATGGCGCTGCGGAGCCCGAAGCAGTTAGCTTCGGTGGAGGTGGCGGCGGCGGTGCAGCTCCTCTTGCGTTGCCCGAGAGAGCGGTTGTTGACGCACTAAACGCGGCGCCAGTGGTGCCGGCGGCAGACAGCGCGTCGAGTGAAGACTCCCCTGAAGAAGAGGGCGAGGAGCCTGCCGCAATCTACGGAGAGGCGGAGCAGCCCCAGGGGGAGCCGGCGCAATTGAGGCTGTCACGCCGTGAGCGACGGCGTCCCTCGTACCTAAGCGAGTACGAGTGCTAGGCACCCCGCTACACTAGTTTCCCGAGAAACTGGGGGAGATGTGGGACTGTCGTACGTTGCGACAGTTGTCGTACCATGATGCAACCGCCACGCGTCGGAGCCGCCCGCTCGGCAGTGTTCAAATGGCAGTGACGGAGAGTAGACGCGCGTGTGTTTTCGCTCTTCGGTTCGCATCGTCTTCGGCGCGTTTTCTTTACCTGTGCAAAGCAAGGCAGGTGCCTTGCTTTCGTTCCTCTGGGCCAACGAGGAAGGCCAAACAGCTGCGGCAGCTGCTTGGCGGTTTTGCTGGCGGTGACGGCACCGGGCAAAATTTGAGGCAAGCCAACATAAAGTAAGATAGTTTCTGATGTCCACCCAAAGTGGGGGACTCAATTTAATTACGTGAAGTTTGAAGAACAAAAAAAATTATCTGAGAGGTCACCAGCTTAATTTTCGAGTTCCTGGTGAAAGGTTGAGAATTTGGAATATACAAAGGTTGGTATTCCGTGATAAGGCAGGGTCCCAAGACGCCCGGGAAGGCATCAAAAATTATATGAATTGATATGGCCACTTACTCAGAAAGAGTTTAGCACGGTGTTCGGACGCAATATTTCAAGCGTCAAATAATCAAACAAGAAACAATAAAAACCACAATACAACCATCACTCGGGGAGAATGAGAGAACAGACTATTTCGCCTTAGGGTTTATTGGTGTTGAGGTTGAACGCCGAAGTGCGAGGCTTGATTCTTGGTTCGTGAGACGTTCTTGGGGAGAGTCCGAGGCGGTTGAAGAACTTCAGACGATGCGTTCAGCTCAGGCTTGTGGAAGCGTGTACTGAAGTATGAAGTTGAGGATGGTGTAAGTGTGGGAGGTTTCCGACACTAAGTGGGTCGGCAATTGAGTGATGAGTATGGGAATAGCTACCGGTTGGGAAAACTCGGTAAGAATGGAGGCTCTCGACCCAATAGTCTCAACTGGAGATTTTAGCGGCTTAGCTGCAGGGATGCAGGACTTCCAGTTTAGTAAGTTTGGAGGGGAGGAGAAACTTGGAGGAGGTAAGCTCCTTGATTTCTCAATGCAGAGTGGCTGCAATTAAGGGGTTAGGGTTTGGCTCCATAACGTGTTTGTGAGTGCATGGAATGTGTGGTCCAGTAGATCCTGAGAAGGGACATCGAGCTGGATTAATTTGTACGATAACGAGCCTATTCATACACATGTGCAAGACTGCTGCAGTCTGCTGCTTACAAGAAGAACAATGGCAGAAGTCTAGTGCTAAGGGCAGTCCACAGCTCTAGCGCCCGAGTTGCAGCCTGAATCATCTTAACACCCAGAACCGGTGTTCAAGACCAACTGGTCATAAGCTCTATCTTGATATCACAAGCAGCAACACAAATGAGTACGTAATCTAAATGAACTAACAGCTAGAAGTAAAATAGCTACAGCAATGAGGCAATTCAATAATGTACCAAAAGTAAATATGAGTAAAGGTGAAGCCTCTACAAGCAAGAATTGCTTCTAGGCGCAGCAAAAGTACATATAAAAAGCAGTAGCATATAAAAAGGCACAACAGTATAGACAAACTAAAGATGGAAACAAGGTTATAGTGTTTTAGCAAAGGGTAGAGCTGCTAAATTAAATTCAGGGAAATAATATTGAACCTACTCATAAATGATCTTTGTGGACAGCAAAGTGTCTTAAAACACTATGCTCAGCACTAAAAAAATATCTAAGGAGCTAATGCCAACATCGTACTAATACTGAGAGCACAATAAAGAATCATCGGAGACTAGCAAATACAAAAGGAAAACAATGACAAAGATGGGTGTCGCGTCTTACCAGACGCGATTTCTGAGAAGTTATTTTCGGCAACATTCTGCGGATCCGCGCTGGTTCGCAAGAACGACGACGGCGTCTTATTTGACTGAAGTGCTCGTAGTACAACAGTGCTTCCCGGATAATTTTAGGTTTTGTGTACTTTGGTGATGTGCATTTGTGTCAGAAACTTATTAGTCAAAACGTATTCTTGAACTAGCTATATTTATCTATTCGCCATCAAGTATATTTGTGTTTTGATAGCGGTGAACAGCCGGCTTCTAGAGCATTCGAGGATGCTTCTGGCAGCCGGTGAACCACCCACATTGAACCAGACTAGCCGTCGGGATGTTGTGAATCTAGTGCGTTTCATAGCGAGTGTGCTGCAGTGTAATGCTTAAAAATAAGTTAGATTCTAGGTCGATAGTATTTTAGCAGACCACCGAATGTGTGGTTTTAACTGATGAACTGATTCCTATTTTTTCTTTCACTGCTCCAAGTGATTCTGTATTAACGTCCAAATATTTTTTCTTTTTGCTCAGCGACATTTGCATAATAGTCAAGCCATGTAAGCTATGTTGTCATAGAAAGTAAATATAGCATTGTAAACAGTGTCATAGGCAGTAAATGTAACATGGAGAGACTGACATTTCAATGCATTTGAATTGACACAGATGATTTTATTTTAGGTTTATTACATTTCATAGATTAACACAAAAATAACACAATTTAATATTTAATTGAGAATACAAATCAACCACTGCGTCACTATTCAAAGATTTATTTATTAAAAATACAAACTATGTTGTGGTTCTTCCATGGATTAGACATCAGTCGTTGATATTGAGAAATTTACAATGACACATCGTGCTAAACTTTGTACCAACTTTGGAAACATGATTTTTCTTGTCTTTGTATTGTAATTTCTAAAATATTCGTTAAGAAAAAGATATGAAATAAATTAAAATATTTGTCAGCCGGTTGCCTTCTCACCTATGAGCTGTGCTGGGCAAGTTGCGCCAGTCAGTAAGGTGGAAGCCTAAAGTTACGGCATTCTCAGTAGACTGAGAGTAGGCGCAGAAATTTGAGACCACTAGCCGATGTGATTTGTGTTTTCAGAGCGACGTTGATAAATGTGTACTTGCTGCTCTGTGTTTAAATTAAGCGATTTGAATATTAGCGAAGCGTGTCAAATCTTTTCTAGCATTAGGCTGGTCAATGAGATAGCCGCTTTTATTTTTGATAATAGGATTTTGCAGTAGCCGATCTGTTGTATCTTAAGTCTGATTCTGCGGCTGGATAGGCTGTAGTACTAGTCCGCTGTTACCTTTCAGCTTGTCCCTGCGTCAGAGACCTAATTTTTCTGTCCCTTTTCCGCAGGTAGAGTAAAGAAAAAGACAAAGTAGTCGCTTATTTTATACGTTGAAATAGGCTATTCCAGGTCTAAAGTGAGGGACCTTCCCCCCATCGTCTGTAAGTATTTAAGGGTATTGTCAGATTGTTATGTCAAGAATGCAACGGAAACCTTTCTTGTTTTATGAATTTCTTTCCTAGCTTACTGTTCCTGTGCACCTTGTGCATAGATTCCGCGTTCCCCCAACTCCATGCTAGATGGTGCCTTCCTCTTTCCTCTCTTGGGACATCTTTGTCGTGGTTAAGGGAGGCTAAAACTTTCTTATATAATAATAATAGTGTTATGAATTGTCATTGTGCTACGTTGTTAGCAGGGCGGCGAATCCCCTTTTATGTGCTACTATTCTACCATGATAACGTCCCATGGCCTCACTCTCATTGCCCCCTGTAATTAGAATATCATGCCTAGTGCTAGCACTATTCAATTGCCTCTTATGTCTCACTCAGCTATTTCTCGTGTACCTTCGAAGTATGAATTTTCTTTCTTGTTGTCCGGTGCTATATAAATGGTGCCTTCCTCTTTCCTCTCTTGGAACATCTTTGTCGTGGTTAAGGGAGGCCTAAATTTTCTTATGTAATAATGAATATTGTGTTATGAATTCTGTCACTAGAATATCATACCTAGTTCTAACATTATTTAGCCGTTCTTCGTGTCTTACTCAGCTAACTTTCATATACCTTAGAAGTATGAAATTCCTTTCTCGTTATGCAGTACCATATACATTAATTCATCATTCGACTATGATCTTAAATTAGGATTTTCTTGTCATGCAATTGCTGGCCCGAGTCTGAATCATACCTGTTTGTGCAGTCTTACGGAGGCAACGGACCTTTGAAATAAAACCGAAGAAACTACGTGTTCTTCTTGGTGTCCCTGCGCCTTCCGTTCCTATGCGTGCCGAAGTGAAGATAGAATTTCCGCTAGAGCACACATAACAGTAAGAAGACGTCAGCGGAAGGTGCTCCTCCACGAAGAAGCCCTCCAAAGAGGAGGCCCACAGCAGATTCTCAACAACCCGTGGCAAACATTCAAGAGCGCTGAGATGACCTCTCTCGGAAGAAAGAACAAGCCTAGACTTCCACAGCTGGAAGACCAATTCAACTCTGAGCTGGCAGCCTTGAACAGTCTCCTAAATGGTGCAGTACCACGAGACCTCAAGAACCCCAGCGAGGTAGACCAAGTGTATTCTGGAATTCGAACAAAGGCTAAGACCGTCAGGCAGCTCGGAGACCAGCTAGCTATGGCTCTAGAGAGCTCGGGAGCCACAGCAGAAGCGACAGCAATTCGGGACTCGCTGACAATCGCCAGAGCCAGCAGGAAGAAGCTAATGAATTCAATGGATCGCAAAAGTGAGGAGCTCCAGGGGAGCTCGTCACAGAGTGTGGCAAAGGAACCCTCCCGGCGCAAGAGCTCGAGGTCGAAGAGGACCTCGTCTAAGAGCCAGCAGCAAGGCGCTGCATATCAGAACAAGTCTTCAAACTCATTGTTGGCTGAGAGCAAGAACGGACACGGTTCCAACCGTCGGGGCAAAGACCAGGCCAGCTCCAGTCATCGTCGTCAGAATCATCAAAGCTCGAGCTATTACAGCCAGAGCCAAGACAGTGAAAGCGATCATAGCCAGAGCCTGCCAAGCGCCAGCCTCCACCACGAAGACAGGGAGTCTGAGTGCCACGAGTCCCCCGGACAAGGCAACCCAAAAATGCTCATCGATCTCACGGAAGACCCATCAGTATTGTTAGCTCAAATCACCATTGAGAGGTCAAAATTGAGGAGAGGGCACCAAGCAGAGGATGACCAGCCCGTCGGCGAGCAGAATACCGATTGCAAAGAGGATCGCACAGGAGCATGGGTCGACCAAGCCTTCCAGCATCACGTCATCGAGCCCGCAGGGGGCGCAACGGCGGTTGTGAACGCTCCGCCCCATGACACCGACCTCGCACCTCCAATGAATCCCTCCGCATGAGCATTCCAGCCCAGGGCTTCCACCGGTTCACCCGCCGTGGTCTTTGAAACAAAGCCACCAGTGATCGACGGAGCTATGAGGCTCTCAATGATCGAAGATTTGAAAAGGGCACCCAGCCAGCCCTACGCGGTAGAGGCTCACCTGTTCCACAGATGGTTCGATGCTATCAAGAGAAGTATGGAGAGGCTCGCCGTGGAGCCCATCGACGCCATCGAGATCCTCACAAACCATACCTGCGGCGAGCCGAGGAGCCTAATAGATGACACCCTGGCCGCTACCTACCTGGACACAGCGGCCCTGCTCACCCTCATCGTCGAACAATTGAAGACTCGCTTCGCCTCTGACGACAGGGTAGCCGACAGCCTGCTCAAACGCCTCGCGCAAATGTCAGACATCAGGGGATCGAAGGGTGACCGCAAGGTCGGTCTCAAGCTGCGGAAGTTCAGCGACGCCTGTCTAGCGATTCATCACACCATGCAGCATAATAAAGACCTCTCCTTCCTGAACACCGACGTAGGGCTGTCCCCCACCGTTGAGAGACTGCCCTTCTTCGTTCTGGACGCCTGGAGAAGCGAACGAACTAGGCACAGAAGACTATCTGGATCGCTACCTGATTTCGCGAGGTTCTGCGATTTCATCAAAACGCTGTCAGACACCCAGTGGGACAGTTTTGGGGATCGAGCCTCAACTGGGTGAGTAATCGACGCGACACCGCGGCCCCCGCTCGCCCTAGTCCAAGAGCCCCTCGAGTTCTCTACACATCCTCGGAGAATCGACCCGGCAGCTGCGTTCTCCACCAGAGTGCACAGCACGCGACAAACTCGTGCCAAGCGGTAAGAAAGATGGAATCTCAGAAGAAGAAGGACTTCATACGCGAGCATAAGCTGTGCTACCGCTGTCTAGGGACTCACTGGGCAAAGCACTGCAATGAAGTTGTGAAGTGCGATGACTGCGGAGCCAGCAGTCACAGCACGGCTGCTCACATCAACAGGCGAGCAGCAGAAAATTCGAGTGAGACCACTCGTCAGGAGAGACCCAGTCGAGAACCGAGCGACGACAGGGCTCAGAGCGAACTCGGTGAGAGTTTGAGAGCCGTGGCCCTGGCCTCTCGCGTGCCCACAGCCGAGAAGGGTGCATGCAGCAAAGTTGTTCTGGCAGACGTTATCGACGAGAACACGGGTCGGTCGTGCCGCGCCTACGTAATCCTGGACGAGATGAGTACAACCTCCTTTTGCTCTCCCAAGTTGTTGAACGCCCTTCGCGTGACAACCCCTTATACTCACTACACGCTAGAGACGCTGACCGATCAATCGACCGTTCGATACGGCAGACGCGTGTCAGGGCTGAAAATAAAGGGAGTGTCCGAAGATCAAACATTCGAGCTCCCACCAATGTTGGAATGCAACTCCATCCCCGATAGAAAGAAAGCAGTCGCGACCTACGAACGCGTTGCAAGAACCCGGGAGATACCGCACTTCGCTCACCATTTCTTGCCCTTGGACAAACACGCAGAAGTAGCGGTGCTCCTGGGGACGGACTGTGGAGACCTACTCTACAGCCACTCCGACAAACAACGCCGTAAGGCTCCGTTCGTCCACCACACTGCCTTAGGCTGGGCAGTGGTCGGCAAGGTGAACGACGACGTCAGCCCCGAAAGAGAGCACTCTTACACGGTCGTAAGAATCGTAGCCGAAGCCGCTCTCAAAACCTGTAGCCCGGAGACGTGCCTTGAACCGTTCTCAGGAGAAGACGCTATTACCCAGCAGCACAGCGATGAAATCTCTCATCCGTGGCCTCCCGACGATAGCGGAGACCCTGAAAAGATGAAAAACACAAGGGCAGAAGAAGACAATTAAGCGGAAGCCCCGCCAACGACGAGATTTATCAACCAGTCAGCAACAAACGATGAAATGGACGCTCGGTGCGATCCAGACAGCGCATCACCGAAGTCCAAGAAGAGACTGAAACGGGAGCTTCCGTACCCTGGTAATCTGAAGAGAAAGTACGACGCGCACCATGCTGAGCGCACATCTGTCAATAAGAGAGCTCGACAGAAGGGGCCAAGCAAAGGGGAGGCAGCCCCACTGCTCCCGACCCTCCAGGAAACGCCAAGCACCCACCTTCATCTTCCCTTAACCAGCTTCTCAGTATCGTCTACGCGACAAGCTGCCGTCGGAATCCGAAGCATCGACACGAGCATGACGCACTCGCCGACGCACGAGGAATGCCGGACAGCGTCGAGAAAGACCAGGAGACAACACCAGGACCCCTCCAGAGGTCCAACACCCGCCAGCGACGAAAAGCACGACGTTGGTTGGGGAAGCAGAGAGGATTCCTCTACGAGCCACTCCCGCGCAGCAGGTGGAAGGCCACCCACCCGTCGCTGAAGACAACACCGACGCGTCTCGCGGGGCGAGACGACTGCGATGAGCCCGTCGAGTGGGGCGCGCCGCCACTGAACTAGCCCTTACTCGCCCCCCCCCCCCCCCGAAGGCAGTTATTGGTGGACAAAGACACCAAAAAAGGGGGGAGTGTCGTGTCTTACCAGACGCGATTTCTGAGAAGTTATTTTCGGCAACATTATGCGGATCCGCGCTGGTTCGCAAGAACGACGACGGCGTCTTATTTGACTGAAGTGCTCGTAGTACAACAGTGCTTCCCGGATAATTTTAGGTTTTGTGTACTTTGGTGATGTGCATTTGTGTCAGAAACTTATTAGTCAAAACGTATTCTTGAACTAGCTATATTTATCTATTCGCCATCAAGTATATTTGTGTTTTGATAGCGGTGAACAGCCGGCTTCTAGAGCATTCGAGGATGCTTCTGGCGGCCGGTGAACCACCCACATTGAGCCAGACTAGCCGTCGTAATGTTGTGAATCTAGTGCGTTTCATAGCGAGTGAGCTGCAGTGTAATGCTTAGAAATAAGTTAGATTCTAGGTCGATAGTATTTTAGCAGACCACCGAATGTGTGGTTTTAACTGATAAACTGATTCCTATTTTTTCTTTTACTTCTCCAAGTGATTCTGCATTAACGTCCAAATGTTTTTTTCTTTTTGCTCAGCAACATTTGCATAATAGTCAAGTCATGTAAGCTATGTTGTCATAGAAATTAAATATAACATTGTAAACAGTGTCACAGGCAGTAAATGTAACATGGAGAGACTGACATTTCAATGCATTTGAATTGACACAGATGATTTTATTTTAAGTTCATTACATTTCATAGATTAACACAAAAATAACACAATTTTATATATAATTGAAAATACAAATCAACCACTGCTTCACTATTCAAAGATTTGTGTATTAAAAATACAAACTAGGTTGTGGTTCTTCCATGGATTAGACATCAGTCGTTGATATTGAGAAATTTACAATGACACATCGTGCTAAACTTTGTACCAACTTTGGAAACATGATTTTTCTTGTCTTTGTATTGTAATTTCTAAAATATTCGTTAAGAAAAAGATATGAAATAAATTAAAATATTTGTCAGTCGGTTGCCTTCTCACCTATGAGCTGTGCTGGGCAAGTTGCGCCAGTCAGTAAGGTGGAAGCCTAAAGTTACGGCATTCTCAGTAGACTGAGAGTAGGCGCAGAAATTTGAGACCACTAGCCCATGTGATTTGTGTTTTCAGAGCGACGTTGATAAATGTGTACTTGCTGCTCTGTGTTTAAATTAAGCGATTTGAATATTAGCGAGGCATGTCAAATCTTTTCTAGCATTAGGCTGGTCAATGAGATAGCCGCTTTTATTTTTGATAATAGGATTTTGCAGTAGCCGATCTGTTGTATCTTAAGTCTGATTCTGCGGCTGGATAGGCTGTAGTACTAGTCCGCTGTTACCTTTCAGCTTGTCCCTGCGTCAGAGACCTAATTTTTCTGTCCCTTTTCCGCAGGTAGAGTAAAGAAAAAGACAAAGTAGTCGCTTATTTTATACGTTAAAATAGGCTATTCCAGGTCTAAAGTGAGGGACCATCCCCCCATCGTCTGTAAGTATTTTAGGGTATTGTCAGATTGTTACGTCAAGAATGCAACGGAAACCTTTCTTGTTTTATGAACTGCTTTCCTAGCTTACTGTTCCTGTGCACCTTGTGCATAGATTCCGCGTTCCCCCAACTCCATGCTAAATGGTGCCTTCCTCTTTCCTCTCTTGGGACATCTTTGTCGTGGTTAAGGCAGGCTAAAACTTTCTTATATAATAATAATAGTGTTATGAATTGTCATTGTGCTACGTTGTTAGCAGGGCGGCGAGTCCCCTTTTTTATGTTCTACTATTCTACCACGATAACGTCCCATGGCCTCACTCTCATTGCCCCCTGTCATTAGAATATCATGCCTAGTGCTAGTACTATTCAATTGCCTCTTATGTCTCACTCAGCTATTTCTCGTGTACCTTCGAGGTATGAATTTTCTTTCTTGTTGTGCGGTGCTATATAAATGGTGCCTTCCTTTTCCTCTCTTGGAACATCTTTGTCGTGGTTAAGGGAGGCTAAAATTTCCTTATGTAATAATGAATATTGTGTTATGAATTCTGTCACTAGAATATCATACCTAGTTCTAACATTATTTAGCCATTCTTCTTGTCTTACTCAGCTAACTTTCATATACCTTAGAAGTATGAAATTCCTTTCTCGTTATGCAGTACCATATACATTAATTCATCATTCGACTATGATCTTAAATTAGGATTTTCTTGTCATGCAATTGCTGGCCCGAGTCTGAATCATACCTGTTTGTGCAGTCTTACGGAGGCAACGGACCTTTGAAATAAAACCGAAAAAACCACGTGTTCTTCTTGGTGTCCTTACGCCTTCCGTTCCTATGCGTGCCGAAGTGAAGATAGAATTTCCGCTAGAGCACACATAACAATGGGGCAGTGAGCTTGAAGCTTGTACCTAACTAACACCGGCACAGAGAAAACATAGTGAATGTTCCTAAGATAATCACAAAAATGAGCTCTCACTGCACAGATTAATATAATGTAGTCTAGACACAATAAAACACGTAACATAAAACATTTGTTACTTACATATGCTCGCTCTGGGGCCCAAGAACTACACGCAGGAGAGTCTCTACGTGAATGACGACTCTGCCTGGAAAGCCGGCTTTATATACGCTGTGAGCGCTTGCGAAATGGTTCTGCGCAATGTTTCCAAACGGAATTGGCGGACGGAAACGTGATCGGCAAATATTTTTGAAACACATTTTTGGTAAAATTTCGGGTTTTATCGAATGAATTCGGTCTTGTAAATTTATAAAAATAATTACATTTGTATAATTTAATTTTAGGATTTTAGTTTTTAATATTTATGAAATTAGGCTGAAGTGTGGCTGAGGCGTTCACTACACTAAGTGGACCGAAAGGTCTGGTAACAGTGAAGCTGTTACCTGCAAAATGCATGCAAGAATTACGCAGAAAAGATCCCAAAAGAAAGCTTTGACAGAGGAAAATAGGGGAAAAACTGACAGGTCAAGGTGTACTACCCAAGTCTGCGCGTAACGGCCCGGCGGACAACTAGGTCTGCCGTAACTGCCACGGCGCTCAGGGGCAATAGGAAAATTAAACTGTGGAGCTCTGAAAGTTTCGGTTCGGATTCCCAACTGGGACAATAAAAGAGTATCTGTGTGGGTCACATCACTGGACACAATAGAGCCAGAAGTATCGGCCGAAATGGAGGAACCCGAATCACCAGATTCCGACTTCGTTCTTTGAACGGTATACCGGGGAATCTAGCATTGGTCGCCTTCACACGTCTTTGGGAACCTCAAAGCAATCCAAGACAAGTACGAATTCGTTGGCTCGACAGGTGTTTACCTGAGGCGAAATCGCGGTCCGGGGTTGTGATATTATGCCCTAAAAAAAGATCAGTTCCTTACTTTCCCAAAACACATATGCCGGTTTCAACAGCAAGTGTGCGACGTAAATCGTTTGCACAGCCTCCCTAGGCAACGTGCGTGCTCCTCAGGCGTCCCCAAGGCTACAAGCACACCGACCAGACAGCGATACAAAAAATGGAAGATCGGGAAAGAGCTTGGTCCTGTGATGCTGAAAGATTTGTGGAGCATTCCGTAACCCGTAGGGGATACGGAGGAACTTATAAAGGACAACCGGTGCACAGACGGCAGTCCTTTGAAATGAGTAAATTGCTCAGAATGGCAAGGGCTGGCCCAGGGGCTTTTCGAGATACGAAGCGTCCCTGCATCTACCATTATATATTTTTCTTAAACTAGGCTTTTACCTCCTGCAATCGGTCAGGGGGAAGACGCCTAACTTTAGGTGAAAGTTTATGGAGTGCAGACGCATTCGCACTAACGGATGTGTTATTGGCGGGAGCCATCTTAGGTATTTCGCAGGTTTAAATTGGTGTTTCGTACATGGACATTTTTGTTTACTGGTTTGCTGCAGTAGCAATGAATGGTGTTCCAGTACCAATGGAAATTGCAAAGGTTATTAGTAAGGAGCTTCAGTAGCAATGGAAATAATCCTAGAAGATCTCCTATGGTTTGCTTCAGTAGCAATGGAAATACATGAAGAATTTGTTAGGATAGGCTGCAGTAGCAATGACTTATTATTAAGGAAGAGTTTAGAGAGGAAATACTATGTTTGACTACTGAGAGTTAGAGAAAGGAAAAGAATGGAAGGAACACTACCTCCTCCAAGGTTCAACATGCAACAGCTGAAAACAGCCTCGACATGCGCTCAAAACCTCCAAATGATGGCTGCGGTAATTTAATTGTTTGATTATTTATCTAACTCTGGGGTATACCAATCTGATGTGGACCCGAAGTGGGGGACTCAATTTAATTACGTGAAGTTTGAAGAACAAACAAAAATAATCTGAGAGGTCACCAGCTCAATGTTCGAGTTCCTGGTGAAAGGTTGAGAATTTGGAATATACAAAGGTTGGTATTCCGTGATAAGGCAAGGTCACCAGACACCCGGGAAGGCATCAAAAATTATATGAATTGATATGGCCACTTACTCAGAAGGAGTTTAGCACGGTGTTCGGACGCAATATTTCAAGCGTCAAATAATCAAACAAGAAACAATAAAAACCACAATACAACCATCACTCGGGGAGAATGAGAGAACAGACTATCTCGCCTTAGGGTTTATTGGTGTTGAGGTTGAACGCCGAAATGCGAGGCTTGATTCTTGGTTCGTGAGACGTTCTTGGGGAGAGTCCGAGGCGGTTGAAGAACTTCAGACGATGCGTTCAGCTCAGGCTTGTGGAAGCGTGTACTGGAGTGTGAAGATGGGGATGGTGTAGGTGTGGGAGGTTTCTGACACTAAGTGGGTCAGCAATTGAGTGATGAGTATGGGAATAGCTACCGGTTGGGAAAATTCGGTAAGAATGGAGGCTCTCGACCCAATAGTCTCAACTGGAGATTTTAGCGGTGTCGATACCGTCGTGCCGTCGACGTGAGGGTTCGTGGAAAAAGGGGCTGTCGTCGGTGCAGCTACCTTTTTCCGGGGGGGCTAGCTTTTCTTCGCAGCTGCCCTTCCTGAGGTTCTTGTGGGTACCGCCTACGCCGTAACAAATCCGCTAGGGCAACAGAAGTAAATTCTGTTAGTGCCGAACTACGACGGTACCGTTGTGTGTGTGGGGGGAGGTTTGTGCGGGTACCACCTTCGCCGTAATAAGTCCGCTAGGGCAACAGAAGTAAATTCTGTTAGTGCCGAACTACGGTGGTACCCTTAGAGTGAGGTATGTGTGGGTACCACCTACGCCGTAATAAGTCCGCTAGGGCAACAGAAGTAAATTCTGTTAGTGCCGAACTACGGTGCTACCGTTAGGAAGACGTGCAACTGTCTGCGCCGTATGAGACCGCTAGGGCAACAGAAGTGAATTCTGTTAGTGCCGAACTGCGACAGCGTCTTCCTTACGACAAACTATGCGAAATAGTTCGTCCTTCCGAGGTTGGCTCCTTAAACCCCTTAATAGGCGAGGTGTCGTATAAGACTACAGCTTGTATCAACAAGGAGAAAGGAAACTCTTTTGACCTCAGGGTCTGACTTGTTTAATGCTGAATCTCTTTGAAGTCCCTATTACATACACTGATATATTTTAACAAGGACAGTGATTTATTTTCTATTGCAAAAATAGTGCGTACAGACATGAGCTATTGCATAACACGGTACAGCACTCAAAATTGCATTTAAAATATTAGTCGTATTTAACTAGGTAATACAAGAAACATTGGAATATCGACATGTGAGACAAATGATATTTAAGGGCTAACTAAAGTAAATGCACGGACGCAACATCAGCGCAGAGAAACAGACAAGTCGGGGTTCAGGGAGCTGGACACATAAAGAAAATACTTAAGATTATGGGTAACTAACACAAAAGGTCCGACAACCCCTGTGCGGCCTGACACGCCCGGGGGAGGGTGTCTGTGCTACGATAGCCGAGACAGGAAATCTGCAAGGTGGTTGTCGACTCCCGGAAGATGTTCTGCTCGGAACCTGAAAAGGCTGAAATACAAAGCCCAGCGTTTCAGTCGGGGGTTCAACTTGTCTGCCGGTTGCAAATAAAGGAGCGGTCGATGGTCGGTCTGTAACACAAATTCTCGTCCATACAGATAGACCTCAAACTTCTGTAGAGCCCAGAAGATGCTTAATGCTTCCTTTTCGATGGTAGAATAGTTTATTTCTGCTCCTCTCAGTCGACGTGAAGCATGTGCTACGGGTGCGTAGTGACGGAAGTCTCGTTTGCTTGGCTGGAGGAGAGCTGCTCCAAGTCCAGTTTGGGAGGCATCTGTTCTCAGAATGAAAGGACATCTGGGGTCTGGTAACTGTAAGACCGGTCTCTTGACTAACGCTGTCTTCAAACTTTCAAACAGGTCTTCTGTTGTATCGGTCCAGGGTATTTGTTCCGGAGAATTCTTCTTTAGGAAATCATGGATGCTTAGAGGTCAGTTGAGAGTAGTTAGGAATGTACTGTTGATAGTACCCAACTGTGCCGAGAAAACTTCGTTTGGTTTTTGGCTCCCGTTTGGTTTTTGGGTGTGGAGCCGATTTCAAGGCTTCGACTCGGTTCTCCAGAGGCTGGATCTGATTACTGCTCAGTTGATGACCCAAATACTGGAGGCTGTCAAATCCGAATTCCCATTTGGATGGCTTCGCTTTAAGGCCATGTCGAGAAAGAGCTTCAAACAGTTTAGCTAATGCTGCGCAATGTTCTTCCCAGGTAGTCGAGGCGATAAAGATGTCGTCCATGTAGACCTCAGTATCATGCAGTCCTGCAGCGACTTGACGTATAAGGCGGGAAAAAGTGGCTGGAGCATTTGCTAGGCCGAAAGGCATGACGTTGAATTCATAGAGGCCAGACCTAGTTTTGAAGGCGGTGTATTGGCGGGACTCAGGGTGTAGAGGTACCTGCCAATATCCACTGGTCAGATCCATTTTGCTGAAGATTGTTTTGCCAGCTAAATTGGTGAAAATAGCAGTGGTGTCTGCTATCGGCTCGGCATCGAATACTGTCTGGCTGTTGAGGTGCCTGCAGTCCAGACAAAATCGGTGGGTTCCGTCTTTCTTCGAGACGGCAAGGAGCGGTTAATAGTAAGGTGATGTGGATGGCGTCACGATTCCCATCTTCATCCACTTCTCTAAACTTGACTGCAGTTCAGGCTCCAGCGCTAAGGGAAGTGGATACGAATGTTGAAGTCGAAAACTGGAAGGATCCTTTAATTTCATTCTATGAACTGCCGTACTGGTTCTTCCGGGAGTATCTGTGAAAAGATCGTGATATTCTCCAAGTAGTTCCTGAAGTTCTGAGCGTTGTGTTGTAGTCAACGTAGAGGAGATGAGACAGTCTTCAATGGTTTCTCAGACGGGTGACGGTATCTCTGGTTCTTTCCGGTCGGGTTCTTCTTCTTCGCAGGTAGGTTCTAGGGCGAGGCCAACCGCTGCAAATGCTTCCTCTACTCTCTCGTCGTCCTCCTCGTGATCTTTCTCGCTTGGTGAGGCGGAACTTTGCCGCTCCCGGTCGTGGTACTGGCGAAGGAGGTTGATGTGATAAACTTTGTTGTTTCCATCCACGTCCAATGTATAGGTATAGGTTCCCTGGCGTGATTTTACTGTATAGGGACCTTTCCAAGTCATAAGTAGCTTCTTTCGAGAATCGGGCGGAAATACGAGGACTTTATCTCCTTGTTTTAGAGTTCGCATCTTGGTACGTCTCTTGAAGAACTTGGCGCTTTTCTCTTGGCTCCTGTTTAGATTCTCGCGAGCGATTTTGCATGTTTCTTTCAAGCGGTGCTTCATTTCCACTAGATACTGGGCAGTGCTCGTGTCGTCATGCGAGCTTTCATCTGTCCAGCATTCCTTGAGCACGGTTAAAGGTCCACGGACGCGATGGCCGTAGATGAGTTCGAAAGGAGAATACCCGGTTGAGGCCTGAGGAGCGTCTCGATATGCAAAAAGAAGGGAAGGCAGATACAGGTCCCAGTCTCGCGGTTGTTCTACGGCTAATTTCCGCAACATGACTTTGAGCGTACCATTGAAGCGTTCGACTATGCCGTTCGATTGGGCATGGTATAATGGCGTCAATCGGTGCTGGATACCGACGAGTTTCAGGAAGGCTTCGAAGGTTGCGGCTGTGAACTGAGTGCCGTTGTCGCTCGTTAGCGTATGAGGGAAACCAACTCTGCTGCTGATTTCGAGTAGCTCCTGGGCGACCGTTTCGGCATCTATATGTCTGAGCGGGGCTGCGTCTGCGTACCGAGTTGCTTGGTCCACCACGGTGAGAATGTATCGGTGGCCACGTGCCGAAGCTGGTTGCAATGGGCCTACCAAATCGACACTGAGCGCGGAGAATGGACTGGTGATCTGTGGGGTTGAGATTGGTGCCTTCCTTGGTCGAGATGGAGCGTGCGTCTGGCAGGTGTGACAAGAGTGACAGTATTGGACCACATCCTTTGCCAGGGACGGCCAGTAGAATTCTCGTTTTAGTCGAGCCTGAGTCTTCTTTTGGGAGTAATGGCCAGCAAGTGGATTATCGTGAGCCATTTCCAAGATTTGTGGGCGCACGCTTGCAGGTGCTACAAGTTGATGAGTTTCCTGGCCGTCTCGTAACGTTTTCCGGTGCAGAATGCCGTCGTGGAGTTCATAGGTAATGACTCTGCCATCCTTGTGCGTTTCTTCTTTACCAGTGTCAACTTTCTTGAATAAAAATTGCAATGTTTTGCACTCCCGCTGTCATTTCTTGAAATCTTCTTTGTTGTGCTGCAACATATCGACAGTGCTTGGTGCGGCAGGGGGATTTTCGCTCGATTTTGCTGCTGCCCTTGTGACAACATGAGAGACTTCTGCAGCAACTGGTTGCTCTTCATGGTCGATCATCTGTTCTTCGAAGGAGGTGGTTCCAGGAACTCGGCCGAAGATGACATCTTGGGAGAGTTCTTCCATGGCTACGGCTGTCACCTCTCTATGGTAGTAGGGACAAACGAGAGTTACCCGGGCAAGAGGCGCCTCGAAGGAATGATTGTTGGCCAGCCGAACGGTAATTTCTTTCTTCAAAGTGGCGTCAGTTGGGACGAGAGCCTTCTTGACGAAGACCGCTGTTGCTCCTCCATCGAGTAGTACTTGGACGGGTTTTTGGTTCACAGTGCCGGAGCATGTTTTCAGTTGTCCCAATTCGATCAGTTTGTTTGAGGCGATGTGATTGCATGCGACTGGGGGAATGTTGTCGTATTCATCTGCTTCTTCATGCGTTGTTAGATTGTTTACTCGAGCTGTAGTACTGGAGATAGGCGGGCTTGCATGGGCTGCTCCACTACTGTGGCTATCACCTTGCCTCCTCTGTAACTGGCGGCACTCATCACTGGAATGTGATCGGTTGGGGCCATGGAAAGTGCAGTAATATCCAGTGTAAGGTCCTCGTTGTTCCTCGCGCTGCGGAGTGTTGATCGATCTTGAGCTGGTGGGAATATCACGAGGGTTAGAAGTTCTTGGTGGCGTTCCTCGAGAGTTGTTGCTGGAGTTGGTTGATCTTGCTGGGGTGCTAGAAGCTCGGACAGGAAATGTCGAGCGTCGCTCTGGTGCTGATGATGCTTTGAGTACTGGAGGGCCCGCATCCGTCGTCGATGTCAGTGTGCGACCCTTACAAAGCTGATGGAGCGATGTATGAGGTCTTGCTTGCAAGAAGCTATCACTCTGCTCTCCTAGGCTTGCGACTGTGTTACCACCCCTGTCACGCAATTGAGTAGTGAGGAAGGGCAGCAAGCTTGAATAAGCTCGGTCAACAATAAGGAAGTCACGAAGAGTCTCGTAGTTGGCTTAGATGTTGCATCCTTTTAACCAAGCTTCAGAGGATTGTTCGAGTCGCCGTAGGTAACGTGACATATTGTCGCCTTCTTCTGGCTTCAATTCGTAGTAGTTGGCCCGTAGTTTTGCCGGAGTAACTTTATGAGCATCTAGTAGGAGCAATTTAATTTTCAGGAAGCTTGAAGCGACCTGCTGCGGGCAGGGTATCGATGAGTCGACGTTCCTTCGGTGTGATCAAATTATGGAGCATGACAACAGCATCGACTTCAGTAAATCCCATCGCAGTTGTGTGAGTGCAGAAGCGTTGCAAAAATTCGTCCATCCTTTCTTTCGTGGGATCGAATGGAGCCGGTGGAGGTATCTTTACTCTAGCATTTTGAGGAGCGATTTGAGCATCGAGTTGTCTGAGTCTGAGCTTGTGGTCTCGTTGTGCTGCTTCTCGTTCAGCTTCCCGTTCCGCTGCTCGTTCTGCGGCTTCTCGCTCTGCTGCTCGTTCTGCGGCTACTCGCTCCGCAGCTTCTCGTTCCGCTGCTCGTTCTGCGGCTTCTCGTTCCGCTTCTTCCAGATGCCTCAGGCGGCTGGTAAATTCTTCCCTGTACTCCGCATCGGTGGGAGTGAGGCCAAGGGCTTCGACGTATTCTCGAGCTTGAGCGACGAGGTTCATCTTGTTTTAATGGTGCGGTGTCCGCGTAGTTGTGTAGAACCCAGAAATCCCAGGCAACGTTGGTAGTCGCGCAAAGCTTCTGGGTCCCTTTTCGGGTGCCAGAATATGTCGATACCGTCGTGCGGTCGACGTGAGGGTTCGTGGAAAAAGGGTCTGTCTTCGGTGCAGCTACCTTTTTCCGGGGGGGCTAGCTTTTCTTCGCAGCTGCCCTTCCTGAGGTTCTTGTGGGTACCGCCTACGCCGTAACAAGTCCGCTAGGGCAACAGAAGTAAATTCTGTTAGTGCCGAACTACAGCGGTACCGTTGTGTGTGTGTGGGGAGGTTTGTGCGGGTACCACCTACGCCGTATTAAGTCCGCTAGGGCAACAGAAGTAAATTCAGTTAGTGCCGAACTACAGTGGTACCGTTAGGAAGACGAGCAACTGTCTGCGCCGTATGAGACCACTAGGGCAACAGAAATGAATTCTGTTAGTGCCGAACTGCGACAGCGTCTTCCTTACTACAAACTATGAGAAATAATTCGTCCTTCCGAGGTGGCTCCTTAAACCCCTTATCAGGCGAGGTGTCGTATAGGACTTAGCCTGTCTCAACAAGGAGAAAGGAAACTCTTTTGACCTCAGGGTTTTACTTGTTTAATGCTGAATCTCTTTGAAGTCCCTATTACATACACTGATATATTTTAACAAGGACAGTGATTTATTTTCTATTGCAAAAATAGTGCGTACAGACATGAGCTATTGCCTAACAGGGTACAACACTCAAAATTGCATTTAAAATATTAGTCGTATTTAGCTAGGTAATACAAGAAACATTGGAATATCGACATGTGAGACAAATGATATTTAGAGGCTAACTAAAGTAAATGCACAGACGCAACATCAGCGCAGAGAAACAGACAAGTCGGGGTTCAGGGAGCTGGACACATAAAGAAAATACTTAAGATTATGGGTAACTAACACAAAAGGTACGACAACCCCTGTGCGGCCTGACAAGCGGCTTAGCTGCAGGGATGCAGGACTTCCAGTTTAGTAAGTTTGGAGGGGATGAGAAACTTGGAGGAGGTAAGCTCCTTGATTTCTCAATGCAGAATGGCTTCAATTAAGGGGTTAGGGTTTGGCTCCATAACGTGTTTGTGAGTGCATGGAATGTGTGGTCCAGGAGATCCTGTGAAGGGACATTGAGCTGGATTAATTTGTACGATAAAAAGCCTATTCATACGCATGTGCAAGACTGCGGCAGTCTGCTGCTTACAAGAAGAACAATGACAGAAGTCTGGTGCTAAGGGCAGTCCGCAGCTCTTGCGCCCGAAATGCAGCCTGAATCATCTTAACACCCAGAACCGGTGTTCAAGACCAACTGGTCATAAGCTCTATCCTGATATCACAAGCAGCAACACAACTGAGTATGTAATCTAAATGAACTAAAAGCTAGAAGTAAAATAGCTACAGCACTGAGGCAATTCAATAATGTACCAAAAGTAAATATGAGTACAGGTGAAGCCTCTATAAGCAAGAATTGCTTCTAGGCGCAGCAAAAGTACATATAAAAAGCAGTAGCATATAAAAAGGCACAACAGTATAAACAAACTAAAGATGGAAACAAGGTTATAGTGTTTTAGCAAAGGCTAGCAACGCTAAATTAAATTCAGGGAAATAATATTGAACCTACTCATGAATGATTTTTGTGGACAGCAAAGTGTCTTAAAACACTATGCTCAGCACTAAAAAAATATCTAAGGAGATAATGCCAGCATCGTATTAATACTGAGAGCACAATAAAGAATCATCGGAGACTAGCAAATACAAAAGGAAAACATTGACAAAGATAGGGCAGTGAGCTTGAAGCTTGTGCCTAACTAACACCGACACAGAGAAAACATAGTGAATTTTCCTAAGTTAATCACAAAAATGAGCTCTCAATACACAGATTAATATAATGTAGTCTAGACACAATAAAACACATAACATTAAACATTTGTTACTTACATATGCCCGCTCTGGGGCCCAAGCACTACACTCAGGAGAGTCTCTACGTGAATGACGACTCTGCCTGGAAAGCTGGCCTTATATACGCTGTGAGCGCTTGCGAAATGGTTCTGCGCAATATTTCCAAAAGGAAGTGGCGGACGGAAACATGATCGGCAAATATTTTCGAAACACATTTTTGGTAAAATTTCGGATTTTATCGAATAAATTCGGTCTTGTAAATTTATAAAAATAATTACATTTGTATAATTTAATTTTAGGATGTTAGTTTTTAATATTTATGAAATTAGGCTGAAGTGTGGCTGAGGCGTTCACTACAAGTTAATGCCATTAATTATGTTATTTAAATGTTAATGAGAAATTTAATGAAATGAGACATTTTTGTAGCGACTGCTACAACAATTGTGTATTAAGTTACCACTTTTTATCTGACTGTATATACTTTCGTGTCATTGGATAAAAATGATATCTGACTCGAATAATTATAATCAATACGATACCTTTTGTTACGTAGGAGTAAACGTAGCTTTTTTCAACCTATATCAGCACCCATTCATCAAGCAAAAAGAAGCTTTTTTTACTACAGAGCAGAGAAATAATTTCATACCCTTCAAAAAATCTGAAAATATATTCTTAAAAGAGTAAAATTTAAAAAAAATCGACTAAATTTGGAAGTGGTGAAAATATCCTCGTTTTGTCCCTTCTGTATAAAAATGAAACTTTTGTTTCCCATGTGCATATATCATCAGTCGGGGTGGAGCAAGAGAGGTATTCCTCATACAGAGATGTAAGCAGCCTTGAGTTGGTCTATGCTTAAGACCCCGATACACTGGCGTTCATGACTCGAGAAATTGCGGCAGTGGATCCGTCCGCCAGTTGAAGTGATAACTGGCGACATGATACACTCAGCACGCAAGAGGAAGCACCGCGGAATGCAATGCAAGGCGTCAGTCTGCCTCAGCGTGTCGTACGGGTAGGTGCGCGATTTCGACCAGCCGTATGGAGCGCAGGATTAAACCAAAGCGCACGTTGCACTGTACTTTAGCCTTCTGTAAGCGCTGCTCAACACTTTCTGCAAGCAGTCGAATTTTTTAAATGCGTCTATAGAATTCAGTGTTTGAGTTTTGCCAACTCAATTGCGAAGCAATACATGGCTGTGCACCTCTCCCGTCAACGTTCAAAACTGTACTGCTCGTCGCAGTGACGACCGTCCTAATCCAGACATGCTCGGATCGCTGAAAGCTCGGTGGCCACTCTGCCAACTGGCTGGTATGCAGGGATGGGAGGCACATTGAGAGGCGTGCTGGCGGTTATCACAGAAATTTTTGCCCAGTGTATCGGGGCCTTTACTGAATCGGATGTGCCAGATTTTTCGGGAATAAAATATTTAGGCATTTTCTTGAGCACTTTGAATGGGCCATCATAAGGGCGGGTGAGGGTTTTTTTAATTGCATCTATTCGTACGTACACATGGGTGCAATTTTGTAAGGCAGGGTCTTTTAAGGTTCTTGTTTTTGCTGGTTAAAGGTTGAGAATTTGGTTGATTTTATATCGAACAAAGTTTGGCGTTCCGTGATAAGGCAGGGTCATCAGACGCTTTGGAAAGCATCAATATTGGATGGGATGAATTGATATGGCCGCTTGCTCAGGAGTGGGTCGGACGCAGTATTTCAAGCGTCTAATAATCAAACAGGCAAACATAAAAACCACAATACAACCATCATATGGGGAGAATGAGAGAATAGACTATCTCGCCTTTATATTTAGTGGAGGTTGAAGGCTGGCGTGTGGGGGCTTGATTTTTGGTTCGTGAGACGTTCTTGGGAAGAGTCCGAGGCGGTTGAAGAACTTCATACGATACGTTTCAGCTCAGGCTTGTGGAAGCGTGTACTGGAGTGTGAAGTTCAGGATGGTGTAAAGTGTGGGAAGTTCCGACGCTAAGTGGGAGAGCTTAACGGTTGGGTAAAATTGGTGAGAATGGAGGCTCTCGACCCAATAGTCTCAACTGGAGATTTTAGCGGCTTAGCTGCAGGGATGCAGGCCTTCCAGTTTAGTAAGTTTGGAGAGGAGGCGGAGGAGGTAATCTCCTTCTAATCTTAATGCAGGGTGGCTGCAATTAAGAGGTTAGGGTTTGGCTCCTTAACGTGTTTGTGAGTGTGTGGGATGTGTGGTTCAGTAAATCCGGTGAAGGAAAATCTAACTGGACCAATTTGCACGACAACGAGCCTATTCATACACATGTGCAAGATTGCTGCAGTCTGCTGCTTACAAGAAGAACAATGGCAGAAGTCTAGTGCTAAGGTCAGTCCGTAGCTCCAGCGCCCGAGTTGCAGCCTGAATCATCTTAACACCCAGAACCGGTGTTCAAGACCAACTGGTCATAAGCTCTATCTTGATATCAGAAGCAGTAACACAACTGAGTATGTAATCTAAATGAACTAACAGCTAGAAGTAAAATAGCTACAGCACTGAGGTAATTCAATAATGTACCAAAAGTAAATATGAGAAAAGGTGAAGCCTCTATTCTCTATAATTCAGATAAGCAAGAATTGCTTATAGGCGCAGCAAAAATTACATATAAACAGAAGTATCATATATAAAGGCACAACAGTAAAAACAAACTATAGATGGAAACAAAGTTACAGTGATTTAGCAAAGGCTAGTAAACGCTAAATTAAATTCAGGGAAACAATATTGAACTTACTCATAATTGATCTTTGTGGACAGCAAAGTGTCTACACTATGCTCAGCACTGATAAAATATCAAAGGAGCTAATGTCAACATCGTAATAATATTGAGAGCACAATAAAGATTCATCGGAGACTAGCAAATATAAAAGGGAAAACAATGACAAAGATGGGGCAGTGAGCTTGAAGCTTGTGCCTAACTAACACCGGCACAGAAAAAACATAAGGAATGTTCCTAAGTTAATCACAAAAATGAGCTCTCACTACACAGAAAAGTTAATATAATTTAGTCTAGACACAATAAAACACAACATTAATTAAACACTTGTCACTTACATATGCCCCCTCTGGGGCCCAAGCACTACACTCAGGAGAATCTCTTACCTGAATGACGACTCTGCCTGGAAAGTTGGCTTTATATACGCTGTGTACCGGAAGAACTTACGAAATGGTTCTACATCACAACACATGAGTGCTAATTTTTAGAAATGTCGAAGTATTTCCGGTTCAAATTTTAATAGATTTCGGGGTTATGTTAAATGAAATATGTTATCTAAAATTATAAAAATGATTGTGTTAATCTTATTCAATTTTTAGAGGATAGTTTTAATAATTAGGAAATTTAGAATGAAGTGTGGCTGAGGGCGTACACTACAGTCTAATTTATCTTCCGAGTGCGGCAAACGTGGAGCTACATACTTGATCTGACGCATGCAATCTTTGTGACATGTTACATATGCGGACTGATCAGCAGGTGAAAATGCAGGCAACGGTTTTGGGTCAACGATGTCGCCAGGGAGGCGAAGTGTCTTCCCATACAACATTTCTGCTGCTGTGCACTGCTGATCTTGCCTACACAAGTTTCGAATGCTCAATAATACTACTGGAAGTCTGTCGGTCCAGTCGTGACTGCAATTAAGGCAACGCAGCGCGCTTTTGATATCTCGATGGACTCTCTCAATGAGTCCATTCGACTGCGGATGATACGCAGTGGTACTTACATTTGCACAGCCTAAGGCGGCGCTAAGCTCATTCCAGAATTTGGAGGTAAACTGGGATCCCCGGTCATGAGTGACACTTAGGGGAACCCCAAATCTGGAAATCCAAGTATTCACAAAGGCACGAGCTACAGTATCTGTTTGGATATCAGGAAGAGGCACGGCCTCAACCCATCTTGTGAACCTATCAATGATAGTTAACAAATAGGAATGACCACGCGATAAGGGCAAAAAGCGCACCAAATCTAGGTGGACCGCATCGAATTTATGACCTGCAAATGCACAACTCTGTAGCGCTGCACGGTTATGTTTCACAACTTTGCTGTTCTGACATGCATGGCTGTTTTGAACAATTTGCTTGACCTCCTTACGCATCGCTGGCCAGACAAAACGATCGGAAATCAAACGCAATGTACGGTTAACGCCAGGATGTGAAAGCGAATGATAGTGAAGAATGGCTACTCTGCGAAGAGTCGCAGGCAGATACAAACGAGAAAGTCGCTCAGCATCACGGTACACGCCGTCAACCAAGGTTAGTTTCAAAGAGGTAGCGTTAGTAGGTTTGAGAAGGTCCTGGAGTTCAGGATCCTCCTTCTGTGCGTTAGCAATGTTACCAAAAGTGATTTCTCCACTGGTTTTGACAGAATTAATTCTAGAAAGACAATCAGCAACTGTAGTTTTAAGACCTTTAATATAACGGATATCCGTGGTGAACTGACTAATGAAAGACAGATGTCGAGCTTCTCTTGGTGAGTGACGCTCAGATGGCATTTTGATCGCTGAGGTCAAGGGTTTGTGATCTGTGTAGATCACAAACTGCCTTGCCTCTAGAGCGTAACGAAAGTGTCTCACAGATCAGTAGATAGCAAGGAGTTCCCTACCGAACTCGCTGTAAGCACGCTCAGTGGGCGATAGATTTTTGGAAAAGAAGGCAAGAGGAGAGATATTAGTCCCTACTTTTTGTTGCAGCACAGAACCTACGGCAGCACTGGAGGCATCAACCACCAAGCTGAAGTCAGCGTTGGCGATCGGATAGGATAACTCTGTTGCGGTGGCTAGCTTAATTTTGATTTCGTCAAAAGCTTTACGTGCATCCTCCGTCCATTTGACGTCAGTAGATTTACCTTTTCTCTTTGGTTCCAGCAAATCTGACAAAGGAGCTAAAGTTTGCGCACAATTTTTGATAAAGCGATAGTAGAAATTAACAGAACCTAGGAACCTTCTCAGTTCCTTCTGGGTCTGTGGAAGAGGGAAGTTTTTGATTACCTCTACCTTGGAAGGCAGGGGTTTTAGACCTAGGCTAGAGATTTCGTTACCTAAGTAAATTTGTGATGGCTTTCCGAGCTCATATTTTGCAGGATTGACCAGGAGTCCATGATTGGACAATCTCTCGAATACGACACGTAAATGATCTTTGTGTAGCTCCGGGGTTGCGGATGCCACCAAAATGTCATCAAGATACACATTGGCAAAGGTGAGATCCGAGAATATCTCAGACATGTGTCTCTGGAAAGTTTGAGGTGCATTTCTCAATCCATACGGCATCTTCAAAAATTCAAAGAGACCAAACGGAGTGATTACCGCGGTCTTAGGTATAGCACTTTCCTCAAGTGGAATTTGATGAAAGGCGTGTTGGAGGTCTATTCTTGAGAAAATTTGTGCTCCCTCCAAGTTTGCACTAAAGCCGTGCAAGTACGGGATGGGGAAACGGTCAGGCTGTGTAACAGCATTAAGCCTTCTGAACTCTCCACACGGTCTGAATTCACCATTAGCTTTGGGCACTATCAAGAAAGAAAGAAAAAAAAAGAAAACGGTTTATTTCCAATAGAGATGGTACAAAAGTACCATCATTGGTTTTTAAAATATCTTAAAATTAATACACTTAGATGACACACACACACACACACGAGTATTGAAAAACTCGTGTCACAAGTCAAAAAAAATGATTGAGGGCAATGAACTCCTAATCTAGCTTAATCTACATTTGATAATACATGTAATGATAATTGTAAGAGATAACACAATTTCATGGACGATGCATTTTCATTGTGGGGTGAAAACACTTTTGACAGTTTACATGTGCATGACATAAAACTTCGCAATTCTTGACGCCAGGAAATAATATATGAAATCGCTTGTTTCGGTCAATGTTCACAAGTGTCATTTTAAGGAAGCATGAAAAAAAGAAATATATATATATATATATATATAAATATATATCCATATACACACATATGTACACATACGTATGCATGTGCGTATATATCCATACACACACTCACACACACACACATACACACACACACACACACATATATACATATGTGTACATATAAGCATGAAGACCAAGAAGATTATAGGTTTTGTATTTCTGATTCAACAATTTTAACATAACGGTCATTAGTTAACAAGCATTTTATTTAAATATAAATGGATGATCGCACAACAAATGTATAGTTTTTACATGAATGCTTTACAATACTAAAGATATGACGAGTTAGGTAATGTTACAAGTTGAGAGTGCACAGAAAAAAGACCATTATCTCTAGTAAAATGCTAGTTGTCAGTCTAGTACACACATATGTGCACGTATACATGTAAATATTTACACATACACATGCACACATATACCCACGCACATATTTACACCTAACTCGTAAGCATACACAAATGCATTTCTATGCATCGAGGCAATACATACGCATTCTACAGAGTGTCATACGCATAGCGTGGACACGTACACATTTACACAAGTGAGCATGTGCGCAAATATCAGCGTAAACTAGTTAGTATAAACCAGAATTCCAATCGAGGGAAACGGAGAAAATATCTTTTATTATAGCATGAATTTTATAAAATTTCGTACTAAAAATAGTGGCACAAAACAGTCTACTTGAGTCAGAAACATGAAAACGATTGTGGGAAGTGAATAAGAAAGAAAACATTAATGTCCTATAAAGGTTTCATATTAGAAAAAAAATCACATTATCTTTGAAATATGGCGCAAATTGTCGTCAATTGATAAACAAACATAGGTATCACATTATTATAAGCATATAACTATAAGCCGAATAAGTATATTACTGCAGTATAAATGGATGAGCACACAACGAATTTATTTTTTTTACATGGATGCTTTACAATTTCATATTATAAAAAATACATTATCTTTGTAATATGGTGCAGAATGTCTGTAATTGATCAACACACACACACATAGGTACCATGACGGTCTAGTTTGATGCTTGCACAGAAACGGAGAGGAATGACATAAAATGCACCTTCGACTGGTTCATCTACTCTAGTGCACACAGTTGTACGTGCACATATACACACCCATATACGCACACACACCTATATACGTACACACATATACAAGTAAGCATGTCTGCAAATGACAACGTATAGGTGGTCAAATCATAATACCTACGCATACTTCAAAACTGTTGTTTGATGTCTTGAATTATAGGGGCTAGCCCAAGGGCAAAAGAGGGCTAGCCCAAGGGCTTTTGGAACTGCGTATGATGCCGCACTCCTGCATCCTAGCAAATTCTTTCTTTCACATATACACACCCATATGCGCACACACACCTATATACGTACACACATATACAAGTAAGCATGTCCGCAAATGACAACGTATAGGCGGTCAAATCATAATACCTACGCATACTTCAAAACTGTTGTTTGATGTCTTGAATTATAGGGGCTTGCTCAAAGGCAAAAGAGGGCTAGCCCAAGGGCTTTTAGAACTGCGTATGATGCCGCACTCCTGCATCCTAGCAAATTCTTTCTTGGCTAAAGCCAATCGATCAGGTGGTAAACGTCTAGCTCGGGAGTAAACTGGAGGTCCAGTTGTCACGATATGATGTTTCGTGCTTGACTGCATATATTTAAAAGCTAAGTTAGAGTTCTTAAATGCAGGGTACTCTGCGAGAACCTGCTCAAACATGCACTCTTTATTGAATTCGATAGAGAAGGAGTGCAAAACATTAGCTCTAGTCATGCCACAAGCGGGAATTGAGATCTGTGTCTCCTCGTCCCTAATAACTCTATTCTTTAGATCGACGATGATACCAAATTTTGCTAAGAAATCAGCTCCAATTATAGGTTCATTGACCTGCGCAATTAGGAAATTAAAAGTGAAATTTCGCCTTAACCCCAGACTTCAAGTGAGTACTTTGTCCCCATAACACGCTATTGGCGTGCCGTTTGCGGCTCTTAGTGTCGCCAACAAATTATTATTTTTGTCTTTCGCCGTGGCTGGGATAATTGAAACGGAGGAACCGGTATCGATCAAAAATCGATACTTGGTAATGGGATCGGATACAACAAGGAGGCGAGTAGTCTGGGAGTTCGGCAACGCAGTACTCGCTACTGTGCGTCGCTGTTCGCGTTTCCCGAAGTCATTTCGGCATAACGAGGGGCAGAATCGTGGGCCGCACTTTCGTGCTTGGTCACCAAATTTTTCGTGGTACCAGCATAGGTTACTACTAGCATCGCGGGAGCGCGACCTAAAGCGGCGGTTTTGAGCTGACCTATCATAAGATCTACCTCTACCAAAGCGTTGGGGAGGAGGACCATAATCGTAGGCATTTTGGTAGCGTAGAAATCTCCCTGAGCCTGGCTGAATATGAGCTACACTATGACATAACTGACAACTCTGAAAAGCTTGTTTTAACTCCGAAATCTCCCTCTGCATTGATTCCATAGAAGTAGAAGATGGATTATTGGAAGTATTTGACGGGCTAAAACTCGCAGCTGATGCGTTCAAGGGAGTTACATGAGAATTTTAGAACATGTTTATGTTCCGCATCACTGTTTCTGTGGCCTGAGCCAACGAATCCAGGCTTTCGTCCGGACCTATCATAGACAAGAAAGGCCGCACGGTAGTCGGCACTTTTGTCATATACAATTCTTTTGGGAATCTTTCGGCTATGCCAACACCGGCAGCAAGTTTCTCAAGTTCCTTTACTAACGATGCTGGAGGGAAAGCAACGGAAACGCATGGGATAGCTGAGGCATCAACAAGAGACCTAAACTTGTCCGCATCGGACATTTGTAATTAAGCTAACAACTTGTCCTTTAAGATTGAAAACGGGTTTATTGGAGACAGACTATTGATTATTTCGTTAGAATCAGATAGCATTTGCGTGGGAACAGCAGCTATTAACGCATAAAACATGTCCCGCTGTATGGTAAAATATTATTGTAAATAAAGATCGCCTCAATTTGACTAAACCAAGTCGTGCTTTCTGTGAAAGCAGAAGCCGTGAAAGGCGGAAGCTGTATTGGCATAGCCTGCACTGGATTTATAACATCATCTGCGTCGGGCATACTGACAATTTTTGTTTGTGAGTGCATAAAAAGAACAAAATTACTCTATAACGGCACGGAATTTACGTAATCAACTCCTAATAACTTCGGTATTAAAGTGTCAAAGAGTTTGTGTTTAAGTACGCCTACTCAGTTTTTTTTCAAAATAAAGACATGAAACGAGAAAAGGAGAAAAAAAATTTTCGGTCGTCAGAAATGAGCGTAAAGCACGAAAGAAGGTAAAAAAATTTTTCTACCTACTCCGGCACATCAAACAAAAGACAGGAAACAGCAATGAGAAAAAAAATTTTTAGAGCTGCTCAGAGAAACATATTAGCACGGTAAATCCTCAGAAAAATTCTCAGGGAAAATACAGCAATGAGAACTTATTGTTGAAACCTTTATTGCAGCACCTTGAATGTATATGTGTATAATACTGATAATGTTACAGTGCTCTTGTGTAAGAATGTATTTAGACAGCACTCTGCGTTGAGAACTGAGCTCATGGTTCTTGTGGAACTGTGCTCATGGTTCTAGGGCTTGGCTGGAGCCCACTCCACCGCCAACTATCATAATGTAAACTTACTCTGTCCTGCTGTGTGTTACTGACAATATATAAATACCAAGTGTCTCGCTCTACTTAACCTAAATTCAATAGGTTATGGGCCCAGTCAACCTTCCGAAGAAATAATTTCAAGTGAGGTTATCCTAAGTCCAGAAGCGAAAAACAGCCCGGGACAGCGAGAACAGACGTTGGTGATCTGTTAGTGCTGTGTGAGACAGAAACAGTGAAAGAGAAAGAAACATGGCAGGCTCCGTAAGTGAAAGTGCAAAGAACTGCCTCACGGCTCTTAATGATAAAATCTATCCTACGTGGAAGCTGCAAATGAAGATGATCTTGATGAAAGAAAAGTGTTGGAACTTGGTTCGAGGAACGGAAACCATGCCACAGACTACGGACGAGACTGTTCGAAGAAAATTTGAAGAAAGACGTGACAGTGCACTTGCAACAATTGTGCTTGGTGTCGAAACGAGTCAACTGTATTTATTAGGTGATCATACTGACCCTGTGCAACTGTGGCACAAAATTGATGATACATTCCAAAAGAAAACTTGGTCTAACAAGTTCAGACTACGCAAAAGACTCTACAACATGAAACTAAAAGAAGACCAAGACTTACAAACTCATCTCAAAGCATTTGTCGAAATCTTTGAGTCCTTGAGTGTGATTGATGACGCTGTTGATGAAGAAAGTCGTGTAATAATCTTGCTGTCGTCACTTCTCGACCATTTCTCCACACTGGTGACTGCACTGGAAGCTCATGAAAAACTACCGTCATGGGATATTGTGACAGAGCGCCTTCTGAATGAAGAAGCAAAACTGAAAAACCAAAGTGCTTCAGATTTCAGTGAAAAATCCCTTGTGACCTCCAAATTGAAAAACTCAAGATGCTTCGAATGCGGAAAATTGAGACACCTACGCTCCAAGTGCTGGATCTATCATGAAAAATTGAAGAAAGAAGATGGGAACCAAACAGAAGACCAGAAAAATTTTGGAGCAGGATCCAGAACCAGAAGACTCTGAGGGAGGGGTGGATCATAGACAGTCAGATGCTGGGATGGAGGGAGTGAAGCCTAGACAATCAGCCAATAACGACGGGCTCCTGATAGGTTTGGTGAATGGGTGTATTTAATGAAAAATGAGCTTGATATACCATCTTGTGTTCAAGAAGCACTCAGTGGACCAGAAGCAAAACTATGGGAAACAGCTATGGAGAATGAGATGGAGTCTATAAATCAAAACAAAGTATGGTCTCTTGTAGAGTGTCCTAATGACAAAAAACCTATTAAATCATAGTGGATCTTTAAAAGAAAAACCGTACCTGACGGAAGCATTTGCTCATACAAAGCTCGCCTTGTGGCTCAGAGCTACTCACAAAAATTAGCACTGACTACGACGAGAGCTTCAGTCCCGTGGTTCAATTTGAGTCTGTCAGGACAGTACTAGCTTTAGCTGCCAAATATGATATGATTGTCCATCATATGGACGCTACAACAGCCTCCCTTAATGGAGAACTGATTGAAGAACTTTACCTGGTTCAACCTGACGGTTTTATTGTCAAAGGCAAAGAAAATCTGGTGTGTAAACTACAAAAATCGCTCTACGGACTAAAACAAGCTCCTAAGTGTTGGAATATTACACTAGATAGCTATTTGAAGAAATTGGGTTTTGTACAATCTAAGTGTGATGCTTGTATATACATTCGTGTTCCAGATAAGAAACTGTGTATTGTTGCGGTGTATGTAGACGATCTAATAATTGCTTTTGAGTCTGGTGACGAAATAAATCAAATAAAGATGAGTCTTTCTACCCAATACAAGATGAAGGACCTTGGTGTGCTGAGTTACTTCCTAGGTGTAAGTGTTGTACAATCTAAAAACAATGTTTTCTTAAATCAAACTGCCTACACTGAGGCTCTGTTGTCAAAATTTGGCTTTGATAATTGTAAACCTGTTGCAACTCCCGCTGATGTAAATGTAAAACCGATATGCTCCCCAAATGATGTCGAATTTGACCCTGCTACTTATCAAAGTGCTGTGAGTAGCCTTTTGTATTTGTCAACCAGAACTCGACCTGACATTGCATTCGCAGTGAATAATGTTCCTAAATACAGCTCCAAACCTCTTGAACACCGTTGGATGTGTGTTAAGAGAATATTCAGGTACCTGAGAGGCACCTCTAAACTAGGTCTCTTGTATAGCAAATGTTCTGATACTTGCAATGGTTATTCAGATGCTGACTGGGCTGGTGATAAAAATGACCGAAAGTCTACCTCTGGTTACTGTTTCACCCTCAGTAATTCGGTAATTCCGTGGAGATCTAACAAACAAACTTGTGTAGCCCTCTCAACTGCAGAAGCCGAATACGTTGCTCATGCCGGTGCGGCTCAAGAGGCTGTCTGGTTGAAGCACTTACTCAGTGATCTAAATTTTGGTACTATGGACCCAATGGTTATAAACGAAGACAACCAGTCAGCCATCTGTCTTGCCAACAATCCCAAATATCATGGGAGGAGCAAGCACATCGATATTAAGTTTCACTATGTACGGGATCTTGTAAGTAACAAAGATATAGACGTAGCGTATTGCCCTACCGACGAAATGCTCGCCGACATATTCACCAAGAACCTGCCGATAGAAAAGTTCTCTAGACTAAGAACGAAGTTAGGAATGGTCTCATCTGACACACATTTAATGTGAGAAGGAGTGTTGAAACCTTTATTGTAGCACCTTGAATGTATATGTGTATAATACTGATAATGTTACAGTGCTCTTGTGTAAGAATGTATTTAGACAGCACTCTGCGTTGAGAACTGAGCTCATGGTACTTGTGGAACTGTGCTCATGGTTCTCGGGCTTGGCTGGAGCCCACTCCACCGCCAACTGTCATAATGTAAACTTACTCTGTCCTGCTGTGTGTTACTGACAATATATAAATACCAAGTGTCTCGCTCTACCTAACTTAACACGTTGACTGCGACACGACCCACCGGTGGGTCGTGCTTAGGTTTTTCCTGCTGCGAAACGACCCATCGATGGGTCGTTTTGAAAAATTCTAACAACCTTTCTAAATTAGTGGTATTTAACAGGCCCAGTTAATGTTTGATATTTACAAATTTGCTTATCACTTTTGACTTTAAATTCAAGTTGAATATTGAACTTCGGTTTAACCCATCGCAACTAACGTGTTAAATTCAATACTTATCACTACAATGATATGCTAACATTTTCCTCTCCCACGTTTTCTCCAACACTTCTCGAGTTGAAAAGTTTTTAAAACTTGGGAGTCACCCAATATAAGGTCACTCTGGGGTCACCACTTTCACGTTTGATGGTTGGGTAGACTTTTACGATTATACCAACTACCAAAACGCAAATGAGCTCGAGAAGGATGTTTAAGATCACGCTAACGAGAGGATAATGACGACAAGGTTTGGGAACTCAGCTTGTTTGTCGCTGGTTTATTTGAAAGAGCCGGAACGGACCGCCGCGTCTTATTTTACTGAAGAACTTGGCTAAAGATGGTGCGCAGTCCGTGCAGGCGAAAGGCTCCGGCGAGTGACGAAGTCGACAGGGTGTGTGCGTGTGTGTGTGATTTATGGAATTCACTTAATGAGTGAGGGCAATTTAGCAGGCAAGAGAAATCAGTGTGATTTCAGGATAAGCTCAAAGCTTGCGTAATTTGAGCAGGTGAATGAAATCAATTTGGGCCGTGATTGAAGGCGATAAAAGTCTTATTTGGTGGTTAATTTAAGATCATTGCACACTGAAGAAAGGCGTCCGTGGCTGGAAGCAGTTTACAACTTAGCCAGTAATTAGATAATATACCAGGCTCAAGGCAAATTAAAGCCAAGGTAAAGGCAATGTAAATGCTAAGCAAAAACCACCGTAAAGGCATCGCTCGAGGCAAAGTAAAGGCGAAACTCAAGGCAGAGCTAAAGGCGAAGCTCAAGGCCCAGCGATGAATGTGTTGTGGCGTTGGTGACGTCGGAGAATCTGGAATATTCGAGGACGCTGAATGACACATTCCCGGAGAGGCACCAAGAAAACCCACAACAACTGTTTCCTTAGCAGTGCAGCGGTAAATTCCCATTACGGGGAAACCCTGTGTTCTTTCCTACAAATTTATCATCGCGCTTATTATTTCTCTTTTTAAGCTCATGAAGAATAAGGACAGATTTAAACATGCTAGCAATATAACATTTTCTCTATGCTCTTGCTTTCAAATATAAGCCTGACACTAACAAGAATTTAATTTTGCAAAAGGCATAATTTGTTGATCATATTATGAAAACTACATGCGATTTCTGTACACGATCGGCGATAATAATTTAAGCACACGATCACCAATATGAAAGAATATGAATGAATCCCGGTAACTTCATAATATGCCCGTGTGACGCTACACTAATGTTTCTGGCTAAAAATCAATTATTTACGAAACCTACAGGCAGCACTACACTGTCCACGTGCCGACTGTACATGTAAATATTGAATACTACCAAGTATACTGAATAGAAATATAATACTGAAACACTGTAAAAAGTATACGGAATATGGAAAGGATATACTGAGTATAAAATGTAATACTGAACATGAAATGAAAACTTTACACACACCATTCACGGCTACGCCATTTTGAGAACAACTCAGAATATGCTAGCAATTCGTACGAAATATCTACGAACTATTTGCACATTTTTAAATAATACAGCACTGGTAAAAAATCACTTAGAACTTACACACAAAAAAACACGTAATACTTTTAAGCAAGATTCTAACTAAATTAAAACACTTATTTCCACTTACGCGACGAACTGCCCACACGAGATCACACAAGGAAGAAGTGACGCTAAGAAAATGGCGTACGTTTCGATGTTGCCCACACGACGGGGTTAAACTTGTAGTGGACGCCTCAGCCACACTTCAGCCTAATTTCATAAATATTAAAAACTAGCATCCTAAAATTAAATTATACAAATGTAATTATTTTTATAAATTTACAAGACCGAATTCATTCGATAAAACCCGAAATTTTACCAAAAATGTGTTTCGAAAATATTTGCCGATCACGTTTCCGTCCGTCACTTCCGTTGGAAACATCGCGCAGAACCATTTCGCAAGCTTCCGTTAGCCAGCCATCCAGGCAGAGTCGTCATTCACGTGTAGATTCTTCCGAGTGTAGTTCTTGGGCCCGAGAGGGGCATATGTAAGTAACAAGTGTTTTAATGTTAAATGTTTTATTGTGTCTAGACTACATTATATTAATCTGTGTAGTGAGAGCTCATTTTTGTGATTAACTTAGGAACATTCACTATGTTTTCTCTGTGCCGGTGTTAGTTAGGCACAAGCTTCAAGCTCACTGCCCCATCTTTGTCATTGTTTCCTTTTGTTTTCGCTAAAACACTATAACCTTGTTTCCATCTCTAGTTTGTTTACACCATTGTGCCTTTTTATATGCTACTGCTTTTTATATGTACTTTTGCTTCGCCTAGAAGCAATTCTCGCTTATAGAGGCTTCACCTTTTCTCATATTTACTTTTGGAACATTATTGAATTGCTACAGTGCTGTAGATATTTTACTTCTAATTGTTAATTCATGGGGATTTTATGCTCAGTTTGCCTCTGTTTGTGTCACCTTACTCTTGTTCCTGCATGTTCTGCAATTTAATAGGAAAGGTGCCTTAAGTTAATTTAGTTTCTTTAAATATTTTGGAGCAATTCTGGCTCACATGAATGTTGGGCAATGAGAAACCTGTCCGTATTTTATCATACCTCGTGTGCCAAAAAATCCTAAGATTTCTGTGCTCTGAGTCTTACGGATGTGTTACTCACCAACTCCTCATAAGTGTGTGTCCAAAAATTAGGATTACTTTAGTACTCTTACAGCCTAGTCTATAGTGCAGACAGTCCTTGACTGTTTGCTTAGTGTAAATTGTTCTAATATTGCAACTGCCAATCTTAAGGCACTTGTGTATTCTATTAAGTGTACCCTAGAGTATTTGGCTGCAATCTCCTTTATTTAAATCAGCCAAACTTTCTCTTACGTCGTCTTATCCAGAACGACCTTTTATCTCGTAGACTGACCTGGCATTCCACGCTGGAGACAGTCTAAAGATATGCAGTGCTCACTTCTAGTAGTACTCTGAGCATAGTCTTTGGGGTAGAGAATTGGGAGAAAGTGCACCTGGGAATTTCATGATTGTCCATACGATTTACTCAATGTTGCGATTGCCTTCGGCCGTATTCGGGCGCCAGAATACGGTTGGGGTACCTGCAAAGAGACTCCTCGTTCTGAGGCAATCATGTTAATTAGCAGTTAGCTCGCAGCCTGGCTTGTGTAGCGACTGTTCTCCCTCTTTTATTGTGCTGGAACAAGTGACCCAAATCCTCTCTCCCGTACAGAAGAAACTACGAAGCCAACACACAAACACCACCACCTTCCTCAATCCAAAGCCATTGAGCCCAAAAATCTGGATCTTTCTCAGACCCAAGTGAGAAGCCCTGTAGATTCACTCAGCCACACGGCTCGACACGCAGTAACCATCTCAGGGACTGCCTCTTTTGAGACATAATTAAACCAACTATCACCGCATCTGCGGATAACTACACCAACAAATACATTCTCGCCTGGATCCACAACGGATTCCCTCGAGCCACGGCAGCGGCTGGAGTACGTCGCCTTACTGGCAGTGTTGCCAAATCATTTCCGTAGAAAAGTACCATATTTCACATAAATAGGTGCTAAAAAGAGCTAAAAATGTTTTGGTTGGTGCTGAAAAAGGAGCTAAAAATATTTATTAATATATATTACAGTAATTGACCCTTTAAAGTGGGGTTAGATTGTCACTGATAGCTTTTTAAAACTGATATTAAACAGCCTGTCTAGTATAGGAGTAGGCTAACCATTTACTGTATATAATTCTGCAATTGGAAATTCTCAATTTCCAGGCAGAACCTCAGGTGAGGCGTGAAATATTGCTAATTGCAGTGAATGACAGACACATCTTACAAGAATCAATGATGGAAGTTCTTTTTCCAACTTCCTAAACAAACCTTTCTTCACTCCTACCATAACACTGGCATTGTAAGTACCTATGGCAATTAATAAGGTTGGCTATGTTCATTTTGCAGGCTCATTTTTCAATGCCTCAACAATGCCATCTGCATCACTAAACAATGCAACTAGACTTAAGAAGGTGTAAATTATTTTTTTGCTGATACTAAAATAAATAATAATAATACGTTACATTTCATGGATAGACTTGTTATTCTTCTCATCCATCAACAAACTAAATTTTTCATCTCCGATGTCAGTAACCAATTGCCTTTAAGGTGTGCGCCTAAAACATTCTTTCTCACAGCATTGTATTTGCTTCTGTGCAATCTTACCCTTGAAACGACTTCGCAATCTTTCACGATATGCTTGCACAGATCTAAAAAATAATCACATGTGTTAATGAACGCGTGACAACAGGAATAGCGTGCAAGCTTTTCTTCAATATTTGCAACAACATGAGATTTTTGTTTCATGAATTGAGTAAGCGGTCACTTTCAGAAAACACAACTGTAACACGCTCCGTTTCAGCATATGCTGCTAGTAAACTTTATTTTTCAACTGTTTCACATCCACAATATAAAAAGTAAGCGAATGTACTATCTCCTGTACCTCCCGTTACCCCATATCAAATTGTTTTATTTGCAACCATTCTTTTCTAATCATTTGGGAATACCTTTCCATCACGATTTCACTCATTGTGAAGGGTTGTTTTGTAGCAGTTCAAGAAGAATTGAATTAACATTATACACCCAATACCAAGCCTAACTGATTTCTCAGCAACACGAACGAACACTGACGAACAACTCTTCAGGACGACACTGGCGGTAAAACTGCAGAACACCGATAGACCCTCGTTAAACTGACTTTAAACCGCTAAAACGCTGTTGCAACGAGCGTCAACTCTTTCAAACCTGGCCGACACTACAAGTATTCAAACGAACATCTAACGGACACTTATGAAGTTATTCAAACATGTAAATTTGTACTTAATATTACCATTATAAAATTACTCTATATTAAGAAAATACTTGGAACCAGATTTGGTGCCAGATGCCAGATGATGAAAACTATAAACACAATGAAAAGATGCCAGATCTGGCTTCAAAATAGCTAAATTGGCAACACTGCTTACTGGACCTGGATCTCCTTCCACAAGAAGCGGATCCACCCCACAGTTGCCGTAGTCACGGCACCCATAGGCGACACAAATAAAAAAAGGCGAGAGTTTTCGGGTATCACTGTCCTTCAGAGGATAGACTCGTGCTGGTAAAGTGAAAAACCACGGTGCCCACTCCTTCTGAGTCAATGGGCTAAACTAACTGACAATCTTATATTCAAATTTTAAACGTGCATTTATGTGCCTTGCCCTAGGCACATTAAGTGCTGGTGACCCCCTGTCAAAACCTTAATCGAAGTTGTTGGTATCAGCATATCAAACTGGTATCCTTAAACAAATAAGTAAAAGTTTAAAATTACTCCACCAACGAAACTTCTTAAACTCGAACGACTGTCGATATTATTGTGTTTTTGTACTTTTACCCATAAACTTTTAAGATTAATAATTATACGTTGTCAAGATTCCAGTCGTTGCTCAAACGCTAAGGTCCTTTGCGGATTTTATAAGGCACAAAAAGCCTTCCACAATAAGGGGCAAAGACTGTGCTCCATATAATAAGCCTAAAAATTAATTACGCTGATAATTTTACGACTAAGCGGAGCAATGGCGGGGGTCCTCACGTCTACGGCGAAAGATGTAAACGTTAACACTAAAACGTTCGTCTGATCTTCTTGTACGAGTCCTAAGCCGTCGCGAAGGATTCCAGCAAGCTGATGTGCGTGGCAACCGGAGGCTGCCACGTCAGATTGGATACGGCCGTGATCGCGGGCGCACGTCTCTCTTGTGTGCTGCGCATGACTCGGCATTCTGCCCTCGCTACAGTGGGCCCTCGGGCCCTTGACAGCCGGCTACATTGAAACGTGTTCACCTGAACATTGTTTTCGAAGATCTTCAGGTGAGACTCCTGCTATTGACGCTCCGCTTAAATGTTTAAATTATCTTAATTTGTAGCGTTACCAGGCCCCAGATGGGTGCTCGGTAAATATGTGTGCTGTTGGGCCCGTTAACACGGGTAGTTGAGTCCACTTGTTAGAGTGGCTGCGCACAAAGTAGAAAATTATTAATAATAATTTAAAGTAAGATTTTGAATGCCAATAATTATGTTAATTAAATGTTAATGAGAAATTTACTGAATTTATACATTTTGTAGCGAATGCTACATATCAGCACCCATTCATCAAGCAAAAAGAAGCTTTTTTACTACAGAGCCGAGAAATAATTTCATACCCTTCAAAAAATCTGAAAATATATTCTTAAAAGAGTAAGTTTTAAAAAAATCGACTAAATTTGGAAGTGGTGAAAATATCCTCGTTTTGTCCTTTCTGTATAAAAATGAAACTTTTGTTTCCCACGTGCATATGTAGCAATAGCTATAAAAATAAATAAATTCAGTGAAATTCTGATTAACATTTGAATAGCATAAATATTTGGCATTTAAAATCTTACTCTAAATTATTATTAACTATTTTCTACTTATAATTAGTAATCTTCGAAGTTTTTGTGTAAAAGAACATAAATAAAATAATACCGCCGATGGACGTTCGAGTCTTTGAATCGTTAGGATGGCAACAGCGCGGCTGACGCGGTTGCAGGTTCGTCACTTCTTGCTTGGTTGTCGCCCCGTGTGTTTCAGCGCTTTGTAAGTGAAAATAAGTGTATTTTCGACTTCAGAAAATCGTGCTTAAATATTATGTGTTTGTCATTGTGTTTAAGATAAGTGAAGTTCCATCAGGTGCTGTGTATTTTAAAGATGTGCAAATCGTTCGTAGATATTTCGTGCGAATTGCACGGCGGATTGCCGATGTGTTCACAAAGATGGCGTTGCGTAAACAGGCTGTGTCATGTCATTTTTATGTTCAAGATTACACTTTATTTATGTTTGAATATTTTCCTTTTTACAACAAGATATACTTGCAGTGTTTTTTTTCAGTATAATTAACATGTGGATGGTTTAGGACTGCCTTTTGATTTTCGTACGGATATATCATAGAGTACGAAATTCATTCATTTATATTCCTGCATTTTTTAGCTGTTTCGTATTTCATTTATATTCCACAAATCGTGTGCTTTAAATCACATGTAGTTTCCATAATTCCACAAAATTATCAACAGATTATGACAGCTCTAAAATCACAAGTCTTGTACTGTCATGCTTATATGTGTGAATCAAGAATAAAGGAATAGCCATTGCCAGCTGTTAAACCTTTCCTATTCTTTATGAGCCTGTAATGAAACCAATAGCTTTGAGTTTAATCTGTGGAAGAAGGTCAGGGTTTTCTCCGTGATGGGAAATATTTATTGCAATGCTAGGGATGACAGTTGTGGATTATTCTTGGTGCCTCTTCGGAATGTATCAATTCAGCGTCTTCGATTATTCCAGATTCATCGCCGTCAACAAACGCCACAACACATTATCCCTGGGCCTTGATGTTTTACCCTCGAGTTTTACACTCGACTTTTACACTTGAACCTTACACTTGAGTTCTTACGCTCACTGAGCATTAAGTCACCTTGAGTTATACTTACAACTCAAACTTCGAGTTACACCATTTAACTCGTCCTTATTGCCTTGCATTTGCCTCGGTTTTGCGAGCTGATTTCAGCCTGGTATAATTATCTAATTTACTGGCTAATTATCCATCTGCTCCAACTACGGACATTTGTCTTCAGAGTGTAATAATTCTTAAACTCCAAGCCCAAGTAAAATTGGTTGACCATCATCAATCACGGCTCTAAAATTAAGACTTTCAGCCATTCCAAAAGCCCTAATTCTCTGGCTTGTTAAATTGCCCGTACCCTAAAATTTACTTCCACCAAACACGCACACGCACCTCATGTCAACGTCATCACTCGCCGGAGCACTCGCCTGTGCGGACTCCTCCCATCTAAGAGAAGATCGTCAGAAGTCAAGCACGCCATCGGTCCTCCCGGCTTCCTCCAATAAAAATATCCAAAGCTGAGTCTCCTAAAAGTGTCTTTATTATTCCTCTTTCGCAATTTCGAGAACACTATCGAGAAAGATTATGATTGGACGTTAATACCTATATTAAAGTTAAAACCATACCCACCAATCGTAACGATGGTGACCCCAGAGTGACCCCAGCTTTCAAGCTTAAAAACTATTCAATTCGATAAGTGTTTGAGAAAACCTGAGAGAGGATAATATTGGCATATCATTGTAATGATAATTTCCCATTGTCATAGTTTTCCTTGAGAATATTCCATGGATATACTGTGCTAACGTTTATTTGAGCAGCTCTAAAACTTTTTTTTTCTCTCATCGCTGTTCCCTGTCTCTTGTCTCATGTGCCACAGTAGGTAGAAAAATTTTTTTTCACCTTCTTTCGTGCTTTACGATTATTTCTGACGACAATAAAAAAACTTTTTTCCCTTTCTTTTCTCGCTTCATGTCTTTATTTGAATGATTGAGTAGGTGAATAAAAAACGCAAAGCTTTGACACTTTAATACCAAAGTTATTAGGCGTTGATTACGTAAATTCCGTGCCGTTATAGCTTAATTTTGCATTCAAAACAAAAATTGCCAGTATGCCCGACACAGAGAATGTTGCAGATCCAGCGCGCGCTAAGCCTATAACTCTCCCGCCTTTCATACCAGCAAAAAGCCAAACTTGGTTCAACCAAGTTGAGGCTATATTTCGATACAATAATATTACCAACCAGAGCGACATGTTTCATGCATTAATAGCTGCTGTGCCCACGAAAATGCTAAGCGACTCTTATGAACTCATCATTAACCCGCCTGCTGTTAACCCGTATGGAACCTTGATAGGAAAAATTTTAGCCAAATTGCAAATGTCCGATGCGGACAAGTTTAGGTCCCTTGTTGATGCCTCAGCATTCCACCTGTCTCCGTCACTTTCTCTCCGACTTCGTTAGTAAAGGAACTTAAGAAATTAGCAGCCGGTGTTGGCATAGCTGAGGGATTCCTCAAAGAAGTATATGAGCAAATTGCCGACTACCGTGCGGCCTTTCTTGTCGATGGTCGGCCCAAACGAAAGCCTCGAGACGCTAGCTCAAGCCACAGAGACAGTGATGCGAACCTCAACATGTCACACACACCGCAGGTAGCTTCCTTGAACGCATCAGCTGCGATTTTTAGCCCGTCAAATACTTCCATTAACCCACCTCCGGTTTCAATGGAATCAATGCAACGCGAGATCGCTGAATTGAAACAAGCTTTCCAGAATTGCCAGTTAGGTCATAGTGTAGCTCATAATCAGCAAGGCTCAGGGAATTTCTCACGCTACCATGCCTATGACTATCCTCCTCCTCATCCTCAACGCTTTGGTAGAGGTAGATCTTATGATAGGTCAGCTCAAAACCGCCGCTTTAGGTCGCGCTCTCGCGATGCCAACAGTAACTTATGTTGGTACCACGAGAAGTTCGGTGACCAAGCAAGAAAGTGCGGTTTACGATTCTGTCTTCGTTATGCCGAAATGACTTCGGGAAACGCGAACAGCGACGCATAGTAGCGAGTACTGCGTTGCCTAACTCCCAGACTACTCGCCTATTCACATTGTTCCATCCTATTACCAAGTATCGATTTCTGATAGACACAGGTTCAACTGTGTCAATTATCCCAGCCACGGCGAAAGACAAAAACAATAAGAATTTGTTGGCGACACTACGTGCCGCAAATGGCACGCCAATAGCATGTTATGGGGAGAGAGTACTCACTCTCAGTCTGGGGTCAAGGCGAAACTTTACTTTTAACTTTCTACTTTCAGAAGTCTAAGAGCCCATCATTGGTGCCGATTTTTTAGCAAAGTTCGGATTGATAGTGGACGTTAAAAACCGTAAAATTAGGGAAGAGGAGACACAGATCTCAATTCCCGCTTGTGGCATAGCTGGAGCAAATGTTTTGCATTCCTTCTCTATTGCTTTCAAAAAAGAGTGCATTTTCGAGCAGGTACTCGCAGAATACCCTGCATTAACAAACTCTAACTAGCTTCTAAAAATATGCAGACGAGCACAAAACACTTCATTGAAACAACTGGACCGCCAGTTTACTCTAGAGCTCGACGTTTACCACCTGATCGATTGGCTTTAGCCAAGAAAGAATTCGCTAGGATGTTAGACAGCGGCATCATCCGCAGTTCCAAAAGCCCTTGGGCTAGCCCTCTTTTGCTAGTGCCCAAAGCAAACGGTGAATTCAGACCGTGCGGAGATTTCCGCAGGTTAAATGCTGTTACTCAACATGACCGCTTCCCTATCCCTTACCTACATGATTTTAGTGCAAATTTAGAGGGAGCACAAATTTTCTCAAAAATCGACCTCCAGAGCGCCTTTCATCAAATTCCACTTGAGGAAAGTGCTACACCTAAGACTGCGGTAATCACTCCGTTTGGTCTCTTTGAATTCTTAAAAATGCCGTATGGACTTCGGAATGCACCTCAGACCTTCCAGAGACACATGGCTGAGATTTTCTCGGATCTCACTTTTGCCTATGTGTATCTTAATGACATTTTGGTGGCATCCGCAACCCCGGAGCTACATAAAGACCATTTGAGGGTCGTGTTTGAAAGACTGTCCGACAATGGACTCCTAGTAAATCCTGCCAAATGTGAGCTCGGAAAGCCATCACTGATTTACTTAGGCCATGAAATCTCTAGCCTAGGTCTAAAACCTTTGCCTTTCAAGGTAGAGGTAATCAAAAACTTTCCTCTTCCACAGACCCAGAAGGAACTGAGAAGATTCCTAGGTTCTGTTTATTTCTATCATAGATTCATCCGAAACTGCGCGCAAACTTTAGCTCCCCTGTCAGATTTGCTTGAACCAAAGAAAAAAGGTAAATCTACCGATTTCAAGTGGACGGATTCAGCACGTAAAGCTTTTGATGAGATAAAGCACAAGCTAGCTACCGCGACTGAATTATCCTACCCGATTGCCAATGCTGACTTCAGTTTGGTGGTTGATGCCTCCAGTACTGCCGTAGGTGCTGTTTTGCAACAAAAAGTAGGGACTAATATCTCTCCTCTTGCCTTCTTTTCCAAAAAGCTATCGCCCACTGAGCGTGCTTACAGCGCGTTCGGGAGGGAACTCCTTGCTATCTACTTGTCTGTGAGACACTTTCGTTATGCTCTAGAGGCAAGGGAGTTCGTGATCTACACAGACCACAAACCCTTGACCTCAGCGATCAAAATGTCATCTGAGCGTCACTCGCCAAGAGAAGCTCGACATCTGTCTTTCATTAGTCAGTTCACCACTGACATCCGCCATATTAAGGGTCTTGAGAATACAGTCGCTGACTGTCTCTCTCGAATTAATTCTGTCCAAACCAGTGGTGAAATCACCTTCGGCAATATAGCAAATGCACAGAAGGAGGATCCTGAACTCCAGGACCTTCTCAAACTTACTAACACTACCTCTTTGAAATTAACTTTGGTTGACGGCGTCCACCGTGATGCTGAGCGACTTTCTCGTTTGTATCTGCCTGCGAATCTCAGCAGAGTAGCTATTCTTCTTCATAAATGAATACCTCATACCTTCACGAGCTAACGTCATGTACATTCTGAGGATGGCCAAAAGGAAATTCCCGGATAAAATTGGAATCCCAAGAATACAGGATGGAAATATTTTCATATTTAACCCCGGAAACCAAGATTCAAGACGCCGCGAGATCAACACGCCAGATGACCTCGAGCAATACCTGATGCAACAACTTAATATGACATCGAAGAAGGTCATGGGTGACCAGACTAGGTGATCCCCTAAATTAGATATGTCAGTTTCGTGTTAATTTAACCTCAATTAGGTATCATGTCAGTTTAAACTCAACTTGATGTTAGTCTAACCTGAATCTATGCAAATGTATAACAGATGTGTTTGTAAACATTTATGACAGCTATGTGTGAACTTTTGAAACAACGCAATCAGCAATTTTTCACCTCCCAATGTTACTGTGAATTTTTTCTTTTTTATCACTAAAGTTATTATTACGCGTACACCATATTAGCTGATTATATCATTGTCGTTATAATCTTTAAAACTTATTACCTGTTGTATGTGAACTTGTAAAAACGCCTTCATGCGGCAATCTGTTTACACCAATGTTGTGATATTGAACTCCAATATTAGCCGCTCATGGACTGAGTTTATGTGTACTCACGTAATCGCACTAGATTTTTTTTATACTGTATTCTCTCGTACTTCATAAGCTAGTTTTTTAGACAGGAATATCCCTTAAAGCTTGACTCTGTATTTCGTTTTTTAAGCTCTATAATACCTACTTCTTACTGTTTACTAATTTTAAATGACTGATCACCCTGAGATATTCGAGGAAATCGACCCAGATCTCAATCATTTGAACAAAATATATCCAAACCTAAATGACTCTTAAGAGTGTAGGTATACTAATATATCAAAGTTCAACGAAACTATACGAATAACTGACCGAGATTTCTCACTCCTGTGTTGGAACTGTAGGTCACTCTATCCAAAATTGGAAGAGATACAATGTACTATTACTGAACCTAAATATAACCTAGACGTTATTAGCTTCACCGAAAGCTGGCTAGATGACTCGACTAAAAACATGATTCGATTTGAAAATTATCATAGTTACCATTCGCTAAGAAAAAACCAGCGGGGCGGAGGCATCAGCACATATATATCTAACCACATAGACTCGAGAACCATAGCAAGTGCAACAATGAATCAGGATCATATAGAATCACTCTTCGTGGAACTGTCTAGAGATGGCAAACGCATTGTGCTTGGAACGGTGTATAGGCCTCCTACAGCCTGTCCTATATCCTTCCTGAATGAGCTGAATCGTATTATTTCTCAGTTCAACAGGCCCATATACAATGACATAATAATATGCGGTGACTTCAATTATGATTTACTGAAACATGAAAGCTGTGAACCAATCTCTAATTTCCTAACAACCTTTAAGTCTCAATCCTTCCTTCCGATCATTACAAAGCCTACACGAATAACCTCAGAAAGAAATAAAAAAGAAAAACATTCATTTCCAATAAAGTACAAACATGAAATGTCGATACATTTGTTTTTAAAACACCTTAACATTAACATCCTTAAATGATTATAACACATTGGTATCGTAATACCCGTTCAGAATGTTGAAACAAAATGATTGATAGAAAAGTACAACAAAATTGAGTTCCTTTCCTTGACTAATCTGATTTTGAACTAAGAGAGCACAATCCTCGCGACGCTCATTTGAAAAACACTTTCATTAGTACGCACAAGTTTTGAAAATGAAAGCGAAAATGCATTCAAATACCTTAACATACAAACCCTTAATTGCTATTTATACATGGTTATCGTAACACCCATGTTAAGTGTTGGAACATATGATTTAGATCCTTAATTGCTATTCATACATGGTTATCGTAATACACATGATAGGTGTTGTAATATCTTGGTTTTTCATCACGATATGAGGATAAGTAATTGTAGCTGCAAACTACAGTATCGGTAGCTGTAACTACCGTAACTGAAGGACACAGGATTTAGGGAGAAGCACAAGTTAATAAAAAATGAACAATAATATGTATAAGAGGATCGTTTGCATTTGGAGGGCGGCACTAAGTTTCAGTTTCTGTGTTTCAATTTCTAAGTTCCGATTTCTGAAATTTTTGCTAGGAAGTGAAAATTTATCTTATTGTACGTGCGCTAAGTCATTCTAATATTGATCTTACTTATTCCTGTCGAACAAAATGAGCATCACAACTGTTGGTTCCATTCAGGGGAATGAGGCTGCTTTCCACAATTACTAGTACTTCATCTGTGGTGCCCAGGAATGGAAATGGAGCCTATTTTTTTCTAATAAATTATCAACTCCAAAATCCAAAAATTCCTTTCGCCCACCCGACAACACTTCACTACCTCTTCCGGTGATGCCCCGCATCCGGTCATGCCTCTACACTTGGTGACGCTTCACATTTGTTTATATCTTACATCCGGTGAAAGCCCACATCCGATCTTTCATCCCTATGTAAGGTGTCCCAACGATAATATTTGCTATCACAAAACACAAAATGGTTATGATATTTCTTACTTGCGCTAATAGTACTGGCACAAAGAGTACATCGGGGTCAAAAGACATGAAAAGTATTGTTTTACATCGCTAGCTGTAATATTTTCAACATAGGTGGAACTGTAAAAAAGTTAACTATCTAAAATTAGTGTTGTCGTAGTGTATTCACGAGAAAAAAAGGTAAGAAGAGTTTACCCCACAAAGCTTACGACAGCAATTTGAGACCAGAATAAGAAGATTTAAATGATGATCTTTAATGGTATGACATTCGTCAGATCCGAGGCCTTTTTTAAATGTTTCAATGAGACCGAAGTAGAGAAAGTATGTACTAAAATACCCTCACATTTAACATCCTCTCTCTCTTTGCGGTAATTAATTTGGGTTTGGAAATGCAAGATGAAAGTGAGTCACTAAGAACACAAAATCCCTGTGACACATAGCTGAAAATTATCTTGTTAGGGTGCGCGTTATTGGATCACGAGTCCGTAATATTTGCTACATAGCTGGAACACCAATGTACACACGAGCGCAGGAAAGTAAAAAATTGCTAATGAACTACGTCGCATGTTCAAAAAGCTTCAATATGAGCGAAAAGTACTTACGAGTATCTTATAGTTAAGACCATGACTTAAGATCGAATACATGAGGATCTTAATATTTATATTGTTTGATTTGAAACAAATGGTTGGGAGAAAAAGTACAAAGAAAATGCATTCCTTCCATTGTGTTGATATCAAATACATGATGATCGTAATATTTCTATCGGTTAAGTTTTGGAGCAAATAATTGGGAGAAAAGTACGTAGATAAATGCATTCTCTCCGTTGTGTTGGTCTGATTTTAACACTGGATTTTATTTCAAGGGGTCAAGAAAATATTGCACATGTGATGCGTTGTTAAGAACACTCCAGTTGGTGCATTTCCATATTGAAATTTGAGCGTACGAACGTTGGAACTAGTGAAATGAGGGATTAAAGGTTGAAAGTACAACGGGTAGATCCAAAATTAATTTGCATCTTTGACTGCTAGGTTGATGCTAGAGGCATTTTTACATTGTTTTGTATCAACTAGTAAGCTAAAATACTTGGTATGGATGAAATGAAGGATTTTCCAATAACGGAAAAATTTAAATTTCGTATACTACTACATTCACACGTCGAAACAATGTGCAACAAAATAAACGGAACCTTAATGTTCTTTCATCGCATTAAGAACACACTTGACGAAAAATCTAGATTGTTAGTGATTCAGTCTTTAGTTTTATCGCGCCTGGACTACTGCAGTCTTGTACGGGGAAATTTACCTCAATATCGTCAAAAAGAGTTGCAAAAATGTCTAAACTTCGCCGCCAAAGTGGTGTGCAAAGGAAATTTCAATAAATACGATCATGTCACCCCTCTTTTAAGAAAACTCGACTGGATCCCAATACCGAACAGATTCATGATCCAAAAAGCTCGACGAGTGTTCTCCTCTCTGTACCTCCCCCAAAGTAATGCAGAGGTGGTAAAATTTTTTCCATCTAATATCTCAAACAAAAAACCAAATCGGAGGAATGATGTTTTAGTCAGTTACCGTTCATCTAACGTGGGACAAAAAGCTCTCAGTTTCTGGAGCTTTTTTGTGGAACAAGCTTCCCCAGCATATCAAAAACTCTAAAACTGTAAAAGAATTTAGAGTAAATGTGTCACGTCATTTTGCATCTCTATAGACCTGCAGCATTTCGGTGTGAATTTCCCATTTACCAGAAATTTTAATTTTCCTGAAATTTCTGTTAGAAAATTAGAAACTATTTCATTGTACGTTTGCTAAGCCATTCGTGCATTCATCTTAACTATTTCTGTCGACAATAATGAGCACCCCAGCCGTGAGTTCAATACAGCAGAATGAACGTTTTTTCCATAATTAGGACTATTTCCTCATCTTTATTTTGTTATTTTTCTTCTCTGTGTTAATATTTGACATCCGTATGGAAAACATACTCTGAAATACATTTTGTGTGTACACCAATATACAGGTTTATAAATGTGAGGATTGTGCAAAGTTTATAATGAATTAAATTTTGGCTAACGTTATCTCGTTATTTCAAAATCATTCTCGAAGATGTTTTCAATCGATTTCGGCTGAGCTGGGGGGGAGGGGTTAATTTAAGCATTTTCATTTTGTCTTTTAATATTTTTCCGTGCGTTCAGTGCACACCAGCACTAAACTTTGAAATCGAAAAAAACTGTTAATTTCTGTTATCAAAATTATCACTTTGGACCATTGCTTAATCTACCTATATGTGCCAAATTTTGTAAATATTCTCCACTCAAATGTGATATCCGGCCACAATGTTACTCCATTTTATCCCATGTACCCATGTCTGTATAATGCTGAAGAGTTGTGTTGTTTCTTGACTGTAACCTGAGTTTTCTTAAAAATTTCTATGAAGAAACTAAAAACCAGTTCATTTTACGTTTTCCGAAGTCTTCTTTTCCTTTTAGTTATTTTTTTTCGAATAATTTCTTAGGATTACAATGAGCTCAACTGTCATTATCGGTGTAATAGATGGTAGGTTGTTTCTATCCTCTTATTTTATATTTGTATTTTTTTGCTTATATTTCATTCTCAATAAGTACATATATTAATATGTGTGTGTACGTATATAGGTATATATATATCTACATAAATAGATATACATGTTTATATTTCATTTCTTTACACAAAAACCATCCGGTTAATAAATTTTATTGCACTAGCGAAATGATTCAAAAATAGATCTCCCACTTACACCAGAGGACGTCTCTGTGAATCAGATTAATGACAAATACAATTAATGAAATTAATCGTAATTTGAGCGTATGAATCGTGGTAAAATTTTCTTTCTGTCCGTATGTTGTACAAGGAAATTTTGATGTTGAGTATATGTTTGTTTGCGCATTTCTGCCAAAATTTTGTAGATATTTGTCAATCATGAGTGGTAACTGGCCTACACTGTATCTCCATTTTATCCCATGTACCCATGTCCGCATGATGTTGCAGAGAATATCGAGAAGATATGATATATGATATGATATATTGAAGATAAACGTTTATTTTTTGTTGTTGTTCCTCAGCGGTAACTTGAGTTTTCTTAAAATTTCCTTTAGGAAATTAAAAAACCATTCCATTTATACGTTTTTCGAAGTCCTTTTCTATTCCTTATCTTTCCTCAGGTTATTTCTTACGATTCATCAGAGCTTGGGCTGTCATTTTAAATATTGAAAGAGTAAGATTATTTTTCATGTCTATTAGCATTTTTCTTACATTCGTTTTCAATACGTATATATATGAATATGTGTGTTGGTGTGTGCGTATGTACGTGTGCGCACGCAAACATGAATGTTTATGTATCAGTGTAAACATGCACACGTTTCGCACACATGTACATATATCGGTTTCTATTTCTACTTTTTGCATAAAAAGCAAAACCTCAAGACATTACATTTTACCTAAAGCTCTGCGATCAGTTAACACTGCACCAAATTTCAGAAATAAACAAATTGATTGCGCTTGCTTTATGATTTATGAATCGATCTATCACGACCCCGAAGGGCATTTCTGTGAACAGAAGAAATTAAAAAGTATAAACAGACAAAGGAAATAAAGCACTCGTGCAAAAATTATCTCTATATTTGTATGCCGAACAAGTCATGCATTTCAATTTTGAGTGTAAGTTTGTTTACGCATTCCTAGATGTGCGTGCTGTGTTGCGCGGTGTTCTTTACAAATTATTTCGAGACTATCTTTTTCTCAATACTTGATTGTCATTTACGGTGTTGTTTCAATCTAGTACGGTGTAGCGTTTTTTTTTGTATTTTTCCTACTTCGATGATCTTATAAATAATTCGAAAAATACTAAAGAATTCTTCGAAACTGCCAAGTTCTTAGTTGAAATTATCGAAGTAGGAAAAAGGCAAGAAGCGCTGTACCGGAATCTCTTGGAATATCAAATATCCAAGAGATAATATTTCTCATTTCTCATTCAACTACCCTTGACAGAGTTAAACTATTAGCACGACCCGTATGGTTTGTCTATTACTACGCCTCGTATATTTTTTCTATTAATATGCCTCGTATGGTCTATCTATCTGTACACCTATGATAGTATTGTCTAATATTACATCTCGTATAGTTTGTCTATTATTATGCCTCGTACGGCTTATCTATTTGTACACCTCGTATGGTTTGTCAATTAGTATTCCTCGTATGGAACTTTGTTAGACTATTAGCACACCACGTGTGGTTTGTCTATTATAGTACGCCTCGTATATTATGTCTATTAATATGCCTCGTATGGTCTATCTATTTGTACACCTCTGATAGTTTATCTATTAGCACACCTCATATAGTTTGTCGATTATGATGCCTCGTATGGCTTATCTATTTTTACACCTCGGATGGTTTGTCAATTAATACTCCTCGTATGGATCTTTTGTTTTAGGACGTCTTATATTAAGGAACTTTTAAAAGCCAATATGTTGGCATATGTATCTCATGTGACAACTTGAAAATAAACGGTTTTGTTTGTTGTTTTTTTTGTCTTTGGCACAAAAAAATTCACCGGATTCAAAATAGATGAGAGGGACCGATGTACAATGCCAACCGTAACATTATCAAGATTGCTGGGGTAAAACGAGAAAGTCAAAACAACCTCAAATGGTGTGGCCGAAGCATACTGGAAGAGTGTAAAGGACGACACGGCGTCACAACAGGATCAACATGAGCATTTTAAAGGGGAATATGTTCTAAACATACAGACACGCACATACGTACACCTATACCCATACGCATATACGCACACACGTACTGCATTTACGCACTCTTCCAGCACGTACTGCAGTTCACACATATTGTGTTGACGCAAGATAGGGAGCCATTTTAGTTTTGAATTCTCTCAGTGTTTGAGGGGTTTTGAAGCTCTGGGGGAGTCTGTTCCACAGTAAGGCGCCTGATACTGACAGAGCTTTCTGCCCGATGCTAGATGAACGGTATTTGATTGAGACATCACGTCTCCTATTCGGCTTTTGGTTCGTGACGGTAGGGGAGTGGGGGAGTGGAATTCCACTATTTCAGCACTGCTATGAGGAAGATATAAAGAGGAGAAAACGTATTGTGCTTTGTGCGCCAGAAACCTTTCCCGAATCGGAGCCCAGCCAAGTTTATTCAGGAGAGGTGTTACGTGGTCATGCT